>ML834367.1:15511-26195 GCA_009831015.1 Picea engelmannii
CGCCATTAATACCCTTATCCCTCCTTTATTACTTATCCTAATGTATTGAATACATTATCCCTTGTGGGATACGTAACTCAATTTTAAACATTATATTTTATTATCCACCTCTTATTTAATACTTTATTAATTAATTAATTAATAATGAAATTAATCATTAACCATCATAAACAACTAGTTTAATAATAATCAATTAGAATTGTTATTTTAAGACATAAGTATAGTTTAGCTAATCTTTTTAGGATTATATTATTAAATTAATCATCTTAATAATTAAGGGTCGTTACAATATGTTTTTATTTTAGGTTGTTAGCTAGAGTTAGAAACTTGGAAGATTATCTCCAGATTTCCTGTAACTGTTTTGATAACTCCCACAAGGATGTTTTACCCTGTGGGAGGTCTTTAAATACTTGTCATTTTTTGTAATAAACTCATCATCCTCACTGTGGGAGAACCAGACTATGGATTTATGATACAGACTGAGATGAAAGTTGATGTCTTGTAACAACGTTCGCTTTCAATATATCAAACTTTTGTTTCAAGTTTTATTCATATCATTTTGCAGTTGATTATAGACTACTTTAGCTATCGTAATTTATTGCATTTTGATATGATTTGATTTAATGTGTTATCCATATCTGATCTCTTCTATTATTTAAAAATACAACAATTACTTTGTTTCAATTAATGAATCACAAATTTCTCTTCTTCATTGATTGAATCAATTTGTACAAATCCTTGCACGCAGATTTATCTAAATGTTATGATTTGTAAATTATAAGATTGTTGTAACTTTTATGTCTTGTTTGTTCTGTTATCGATATTCAAAAGAGCATTGTTGCTTACTATTTATTAGAGGTTGGCAGAGGATTGATGCAGGTTTCCTTCCATTGAACAACTGAACTGGATTCTTTACACATAACAAATTGGAAAGAGTTACTACAGGTTATCTTATTAGTATAATTTAATTAGTTTAGATAGATATATGTATAGTTTAGATTTGTATTTAGAGTTAGTATTTTAGTTGCTTAGTTTAGATAGTTAGTTTTTATTCTATTTTCTTTCTCATAAAACTATAAAAATAAAAAATAGTCTCACTGTCTTAGGACAGATTACAAATGAGTTTTGTAGGTTTTCATCCAAATCTGTAATTTGTAAATATTGTACATTTGTAATTAAGATTTGATTCAGTTAATATTTGAATGTTTAATTTCATAGAATTATTATAGTTTAGATAGTTAATTGTATATATTAGTAGTTTAGATTTGTTTATTAGTTTGTTTTATTTATTTAGATTAGTTTATTTAGAGTAGTTTTCTTTTTGTTTTCTTAGGACTTAGATCGGCTAACGGAGCCGCTAAACCCTTCAGGGTGGGTTATCCCAAACAGCTTGGGTTATTTAGACAACCCCGGACCGGATCCACTCTCCCAGTTGGCGAGCATTCATTTTCGCGCGTCAACAAATGGCGCTAGAAGGAGGGCCTGAAATTAATTAATGGCACGAGGCGGTCGTAAGAATCCTCCACCACCTAATCGCTCACCTATAGTGACAAGAATCCATTCAAACTATAAAATTCCCCCTCAAACAAAAACCACATCAACCCACGATCCACAGATTACAGTTGAGCCAACAACCCCAAATCCTACAGGTGGTGACATACAAGAGATTGTTCACCAATGTCTCATAAAAACACATAGTGACTTGGCCCGTTTGAGGCAAACAAATCGACCGTGGGACCAACCTTTGGATTTCCCTGATATCAGAGAACAACTCGGAGGCACTAACCTCACTGTGAACCCTACAGATCCAATCCTCACTCCTGCTGCAGGAGGATTTGGAATACCTCCCCCACCACCTCCTTCATCTCCTTCCTCCTCTGGAGGAGATTATTCTGACGAAGGAAGTTCCCCTTCTCAGCCTTCCACACCCACTACACCAATGGAAAACCAGAACAATCCTGCTAGACCTTGGCTTGACCAAGATGTCGTAGCTATACCTGGAGCTCAACATCCCTTGCCTAAACACCCGGAGAAATGGCTTCCCAATTTTGACCCTGATTCAAAGCAGATCGTTGAAGATCACATTAAAAAGTTTATGTTAGCCATAAGACTCCGCAATTTCGAGCATGAAGATGTTGTCTATAGGTTGTTCCTCTATACTTTTGAGGGCAATGCATCTACATGGTACTTTTCCCAGCAACCCCATACCATCGTGTCCTGGGAAAATTTTGAGTCATGCCTTTTGGAAAAGTTCGGAGACGGTAAGCCTCCGGAAGTCCTAGTCATGGATCTTTCTAAATTAAGAATGAACCCTAAAGAGAAAGTTAAAGACTTCAATCAAAGATTCTTAACACTTAAAAACTGAATCCCTGCGGATTCCATGCCTGCCGAGAATCTCATAATAGCATACTATACTAAAGATTTTCATCAAAGTATAGTATTTGGGTTAAATGATCTAAGAAATCCACTGATCCAGGTGGATATCGGGGGCCACCCACCTTTTTCAAATGGCTCAAAACAATTTTCTGGCCATTTTGGCAATTTACTAATTTTAGCAGGTTTTCACTTCCGGGGCCATTTTGAGGGCCTAAATGAAGTTTTTTTCAATATATAGGCTCTCAATGATATTTTAAGGAATAATTGAGCCCCCGAAATGAATCTCCTCGACGATACCTTTCCAACGAGCTATAACACGCCTAAAACGGAGATCGTATGAAAAAGTTACGACCCCGTGAAGTTGATGCACCAACTTACCCAAACGGGGCCCACATGACTTTTGGCGCTTCATCTCCTAGGGTAAGGTTTTTGGATGTCTAGGACTTTTGACATTCCCAATTGTTGTAAAAAGGCCTCCAGAGCCTCATTGTAACCATCTTCTTGTGAATGCGAGTAGCCGTCACATCTCTTCTCAGAGATAAGCTGCCACCATTCTAGCGAGTCTTTCACTCTGTATTTTTACAGTCTCTGTACATTTCTTTTATTAATAGAAATTGTGTATTACTGTATCTTTGTGTTTATGGTTGCATATCTGATATATTTCTGTTATATTACTGGATATACGTGATATCTCTATGCATTTCTTTATATATCTCCGCTCTCATTTCGTGCCGAAAATAATCCGGATCAGCCATGCTGTTAGAAGCCTTTGAGGAGGCCAGCCAGATTGAAAAAGACATACTTAGTCTTAAAGACTCTACTAGCAACGAAACAGAGACTAGCTCTTCTTCCAAAAAGAAGATTGAAATCCTCCCTAGACCTACTCAAAGTAAATCACAACCTGAAAGCTCGGATTTAGAAAAATTAACTAAAGTTGTTCAAAAACTGTCAAATCAAGTTATAGACTTAAAAAAAACGACTTAAGAATCTTCCTTGAGAAAAGAACCTTACAAGCCCCCATTCTGGAAGCCTTTTCTTACCAACCGACCTAATCCAACTATCGAGGGCCTTAATCTAGAAATTCTGCAATGTGCCCTTCAAATGATTCTAGAAGCCCAAGATAACTTGATACCTCCTGAGATTCTTGAGGAGGTAGTTGAACAAGAGATAGTTCAAGAAGAGGAGTCTTCTCCAAATATTTTTGGACACTTATCAGATAGTATCTTTCAAGCTAACTTCGAGACAGTGCATCCCTATAACACCAGGAGTAAGACAACAAACAAACCTTCTTCCGAAAACACTACGACTTTACCTCCAAACAAATCTAAACCAACTGAGACTAAACAAAGTAATGTGGACCCCAACTTAGATTATGATGTAGTTGAATATCTTAAAAAGTTAAGGGCCAACATTTATGTTTATGAGTTATTGAAATTTCCATTTCTACCACAAATTTTTTTACAGAATATCTCAGAGAATGGCAAAAATGGTAATTCAAGTGGTAACAAGGTTGTCCAGAACAATGTTCCTCAGAAGACTTCCACTAAAAACAATCCTGATTCTCAAGATAAAGGAAGCCTTTTTGGAAGTAATATAAATAATGTAAATAATGTAGATGAAGTAGCTTTAGAAACTGCAAGTAAAAAGCCATAAACTACCACCCTTAGCACTCGCAAGAATGTACCTCCATTTTTATTAACCTTCGAAATCTTTAATAGAAACGTGCACAATTGTATGGTAGACTCTGGAGCGTCATCCAATGTGATGCCATGGTATGTATGCCAAAAGATTAACGTCGAAGTTGAACCATCCACCTTAAAAATCATACAACTTGATCGAACTAATGTTAAAGTTATAGGAAAACTAAAGAATGTGCTTATAAGATTATCGTCTAACCCCAAGGTTCATCAAGTTATTGATATTAGTGTTGTGGATATTCCAGAAGTGTATGGTCTGTTTTTAAGCAGGGACTGGTTGGAGCAGCTACACGGCTATTTCGCGACAGACTGGTCTCACCTATGGCTTCCAGAGAACGGAAAGCCCAACAAGATCAAGGTAAATCGTGAACGCTACCTTAAGTTCACAGTCATAGATTTGAACGATCCCAAAAAACCATTTGCACCTTCTGTTGATTCACCTAAAGTACAAGGGATGGATACCTTTTTCGGCAATTTCATGGCCGAGGCTTCAGCTATCACCAATCCAGAACAACAGTCTGAGATTGTAGCATACATACAGCCAGTAGCTTCCACACAATGTTCTCATGCACTCGATGGAAATCAAATTTGGTCTCTTTATTTTGACGGGTCAAAGTCCAAAGAAGGAGCTGGTGCAGGCTGCGTTATTATCGATCCGGCAAGTAACAAAACATTGATAGCATGTAAGCTAGAATTTGAATGTACTAATAACACTGCAGAATATGAGGCTTTACTGCAAGTTCTCAGGAAATCTTTAGATATGAACATTCAAAACTTGGTTGTCTTTGGCGATTCTAAAATCGTGGTTAGACAGGTAAGAGATTCTATCCATTGTCTCTCCCCGCATCTTAAAAGCTACCAATCCGAGGTATGGAATTTAATGAATAAGTTTGCTGCTTTCAATATAAATTCTATTCCTAGATTGAATAACTCTGAAGCAAATCTATTGGCTAACGTAGCTTCTACACTCTTTCCTGCAGAAGGCTTATCCCTGGACGCATTCTCTGTTGAACTGTTGTTTAGACCTTCAGTGCCCGACAACGTTACGAACTGGAGAGTCTTTGACGATGATCAGTAGATTATTAACTTTCTTCATATGGAAGAAACTTTTCAATGCGCGGTGATAGATGAACGCACGCACAACGACAATTTGAGCGATTTATCGATAATACCAGATCCAAGAACTCCTGAATCATCATCGGATATGGTAAATTTGATCCCTAAATCTATAGTTAGATTAGAAAAATTTTATGATCTTCAAAATAAATTTAAAAAAATGGTCAACTGTAAAACCAATAGTTCCTCATTATCATACGAAAAAGTAAACTTAGGGACTATGGACAATCCTCAGTGCATTAATCTAGGGGTAGGATGTTCTGAACAAGAAAAAGATGGATTTATTAAATTATTCAAAGAATTTAAAGATGTCTTTGCATGGACATGTGATGACCTTAAAACTTTCGACCCCAACATCATACAACATGTCATTCCTATGAAACCCCAAACCTCACCCTTTCAACAGAAATTAAGAAAAATGCATCCTAAGCTTGAACCAACCGTTAAAAAATAATTGAATAAGCTCCTAAATGATAAGATTATTTTCCCTGTTAGGAACACTTAATGGGTTTCTAACCTTGTCCCTGTCTGGAAGAAAAGTGGGGAAATCCGACTGTGCGTTGATTTCTGAAACCTTAATAGAGCATCTGATAAAGACAACTATCCTGTCCCACCCATGGAACAGACCCTGCAACAAGTATCTGGTTCTGAGAGGCTATCCTTACTGGATGGTTTCTCGGGGTACAACCAAGTCCTGATGTCTCCACCAGACCAACATAAAACTACCTTCCGCACCCCGTGGGGCACCTATGCTTATCGAAAAATGCCCTTTGGATTGATTAATGTCGGTGCCACTTTCCAGAGAGAAATGGGCATTGCTTTCCGAGGCCTAATCAATCAGTCTGTCATAGTTTACTTAGATGATGTTACCATATTCTCTAAAAACAAAAACGATCATCTATCTCACTTACGATCCATTCTACAACGATGTCGTAAATACAACATCTCCTTGAATCCTAAAAAAATGATTTTTGCAGTAGAATAGGGTAAACTCTTGGGATTTATTGTGTCGAGTGAAGGAATGATTATTGACCCCGAAAGGACTCAATTCATCGCAAAAATTCCCCCTCCAACATCCAAAAAGTCTATGCAGTCTTTCTTAGGCCAGATTAACTTCGTGAGGAGATTCGTCCCCAGTTTCTCCAAAATGGTCAGGCCTTTACAGAATTTAATTAAGAAAGACACCCAATATCACTGGGGACCCCTAGAAAATCAAGCTTTTAATGCAATAAAGAAGGCCATAATAGACGCTCTGTCTCTCATGAGTCCTGACTTTTCTCAAGACTTCACACTCTATACTTTTGCTTCTGACCGTTCCTATGCCGCCGTCCTAACTCAAAAGAATGTCGAGAACAATGAAGTACCCATTGACTTTATGAGCTTTGCTTTCAAAGGCACTGAACTTAATTATCCAATGGTAGATCAGCAAGCCTACGCTATTTTCAAAGAAGTCAATCATTTCCGGTCTTATCTTTTGAAATCAAGGACAAAAGTTATTGTCCCTTACCCAGTCGTCAGGAACCTGTTAGTGCAAAAGGAACTAGGTGAAAATAAGGCCAACTGGGTCACCTCCTTGCAATATTACGACATAGAAATTACCCCAACTCAAAAAGTGAGAGGCCAAGGGTTATGCAAGTTAGTTGCTGATTCAGCAGCAGGATAGCAAGAAGAAAGCGATACGTCAAACCTAGGACAACATGATCAAAATGCAATCTGTTGCGCACAAAACTCTGTCAGTTCATGATACGACGATATAAAATTATGTCTTGAACATGGGTCAGCCCCCCGTCACCTGGATCCTACTAAAAGAAGAGCATTGATATTAAAGTTCGCCTCCTTTCATTTGGTTAATGGTATCATGTTTCATCAAAATTTTGATGGCATACTGATGAGCTGTCTTGAGAAGGACAAAGCAGAAAAAGTCTTGCTAGAATTGCATGCAGGAGAAGCTGGTGGTCATTTTGGTGGTGACACCACTGCTCATAAGGTTTTGAGAGTCGGTTATTACTGGACCACACTTTTTAGAGATGCCCATGCCTTGTGTTGTAAGTGTACCATTCATCATAAAGCATCAGGGCAGTTACAAAAACCAGCCTTTCCTTTGCAATCTGTTTCAATAGACTCCCCTTTTTAGCAGTGGGGCCTTGACATCATAGGTCCGATCAACCCCCCATCCTTACAACATCATAAGTTCATTATAATAGCTACAAATTACCCGGTGGTCTGAAGTGGCCCCATTAAGATCTGTGAACACCAATCAGGTAATTGCCTTTCTAAATTCAAATATTATCACTCGTTTTGGTATCTCTGATTGTTTAGTATTCGATAACACTTCTTACTTTTCCTCTCTTGATATGAGCGAGTTCTCTTTGGAAAAAGGAATTAAATTGAAGTATTCTGCTAGCTATTACCCTCAGGGCAACGAATTGACAGAATCAACAAATAAGAGCTTGATTAAAATCATCAAGAGAATGGTGGTGGAAAATCACAAAAATTGGCACAATGCATTGTTAAACGCACTGTGGGATGATAGGGTAACACCAAAAGATGCTTTAGGTAACTCCCCCTTTTTTCTCGTTTATGGTAGAGAAGAAATTTTTCCACCACACATTCTTCTTCCTTCACTATAGTTATCACAGAAAATTCAAGAAGAAGGTTGTCCCCCTTTAGAAAACCAAATTAACACTTTGATGAAGCTAGAAGAGATAAGAGCCCAAGATAAACATAAGTTGTATCAACATCAAATATTGGTTAAAAGTTGGTTCGATTCTAACTCTGCTTCTGATAGGAATTTCAAAGTAGGTGATCTCGTCTTGAAGTGGGATAAACTGCATGAGGGAAAGGGAGAGCACACAAAATTTCAAAACTTATGGCTTGGACCGTTTTTAATTGCTGAGAAGTTGGGTCCCAGTTCTTTCTGATTGTAGAATCTAGAGGGCTAGCCTGACACCTATCTGGTGAATGGCCAAGCCCTGAAAAGATACTTTGCTTGATGATAACCCTTGTAAATTATGTACATATTTTTCTTTTTGTTTTCTTTTTCTTTTGCTTTTTTGTTTTTGATTTCTCCTTTGAGTTTATCAATTTGTGTTTTTAGAAATACACATACCTGTATACTGAGCTATTCGGGCAAAGAAAATAGAAAATTCCTTCACTGAAATGACTGCTAAGAAAATTGTATAAACATCAATTGTATACTTCTGAAATTTACATCTGTGATTGGCAAAAGTTTGTTGTTTGAAAGAAGTTAATTGATTTCAATCTCTAACATAAGCTTGTTGCGATCATCCATTATCTTTTTACACTGTCCCTATTCCTTAAGGGAATGACTTAGAAGATGTCTCCCTACCTTAGAAAGTTGGTTCTGTAAATGAAACATCTCTGGATCTTAATAAAGGACAGTTCTAAAAAAAAAAACCCGCTGAGGTATAAAAAAAAAAATGTTAAAATATCATAATTTTCAGCGTCACCCTGCTCAACTATAATAAACAAAATAAATCATTAATAGAGTTGTGGGAAGTGCTTGTAAACCCACCGGGATATTGAACAGGTCTACTGGCAGCAGGTAAATGCATGCATGACGCCAAGACAACTTCGTCGGGGTACTGAACAGGCCCGTTGGCAGCGAAGCAATTTCGGGTATATGAAAATTTGCAAATATGAAACTTCTTAACCTCAAAATGTCCTTTATTCTGATCTGGAACTTCTTGGCAGGATACAGATGTCAGAGTGGGTTAAATGGCAACCCTGTCGAGGGAATGGACGCCTACTAGCAGCAGTGGCTCTGTCAACAGTATTAGAGATTTTATCTTTAATATCACGACTCGCTTGTCTTAAGACTGTTATCATCTTTCATCCTTTAAACACTGCTGGAATATTTGGTTAATAATGATGTTTACACGATTTTCTGGTTGTTATTTTTGAGTTAGAATTTTTCTCATTATCCTAATCTGAATTTGTTCTTTTGGCAGAGATAATTGCTTCTACCAGTATGTCACCATTGTTGGAAGCCAATTCGCATTTTTATACTGTCCTTATAAGCTGCCTACACCAGTGCTTTGTAGACATTAATTATTTTCATAATCCTTGAATAAAATGACACTATTATTTTTGCGCTATTTGCACACTTACCTTGTTCTTGTTTTCACGACTGCAAGCGTGAAAACTTGGTTTTCAAAGTTACATTAAAATCGTCACTGAATTGTTGCGATCTTTCTTGTCGATATGCCCATTGCGTTTACAATTTACTTATCATTATGCAGTTGGCAAGACCTCTTGATCTGTACTCATTTGACATTCTTTGATTGATTATGTAATTTCGTTTCATGAGTGATTGGATTTACATGTTCTTTGATTGATTCACTTGATCATTGGTTTCATAAAATTGCATTTGTGTTGTGTCAAGACCCTTGGTATAAATCGTTTCATACAACACATAGTTCATATAAATCGAACCCTTGGTATGATTTTGATTTATTGCTTTGGTTTTGAAACTATAACTATTGCTCGTGCAAATTTTTAATCCACTTACCATTGATTTCATTGGTTGATTGAATGGCATAATTGTTAACCTATACAATAGTGGGTTGAATAGCTATTTGCGTCGGCGGTTGTATTGTAGATATGACTGTTTTGCGTGTAATGAACTAGCTCCACCACCTTTGCACGATATGTCATTAATGTCTTCCCTTATCCCTGTTTCACCTTTGCTAGTTTCAGGTAAGCCTGTGAGCATTCTTCCCCTGCGTATGCTGCGATTCAAACCTTGGCTCATTCACCTTGCTCATCGTGTGCTCCGGTCTATGGCATCGGTGGTGCGAATAGAGCCAAACGGTAATCAATCTCTGTTACTGTTTGATGATGCCCATAAAGATTTAGAGGATAGTGGATGGCTTCGATTTATACAGAGGTTCGAGGGCTTCAACCTCACAGTTTCACAACAATTCACTCTTACCTTTGATGGGTGTAGGGCTAAAGTATGTGACATTCAACTTGAACTCAATGAAGAATTCATAAGCTCTGCCACAGTGTAACGTCCTCCTATCGTCACCGTGCATTCCCAAAAACGCTCAACAAACTATATGCTTCTCATGGCCAAAACGGAGGTAAAATTTTAACATTTCCAGAACAACTCACACAATCTTGCAGAACCGAAATTTGCCGAATATACAAATGCCATAAAAATTCCACGATTTCAACATCAATAACATTAAATTACCGAAAGTAAAATGCATTATACTTTACCAGTTTAAATCATACCTTAGCCACACACCCGCTTCGGAGACGTCCCTCGTGCTGTGCCGCTTCCCTCGCTCTGTGCCGCTTCTGCTTGCCGACCAAAGAAAGCTCACTGGTACCTCCCAGCCAACGCTAGGGGTACTCTTCTTCCCCCTTAGCCCCCCGAGCCGCAAAGGGGCCACACAAGAACCAGAAATCGAATAGCGTCTCAGCAAGCCTCAACGGCTGAGCTACCACTCCAAAACAGCTGAGATATA
>ML834367.1:34319-50881 GCA_009831015.1 Picea engelmannii
TGTAGAATTCGAGAGGGAAAACAGAATATAGGTGCCCTCCTTTGTATCATTGTAAAAGTAGTATTTATTCAGAAGAAAGAAGAGAAGAGCAAGCAGAGAACTTGTGGAGAACACCCATGTACAGATTGAATTAATAGAAGAGAATCTTTGATTCAATTTCATGGTTTGTGTTGTTTTTTCTGTGTTGATATTATGCTCATGAATGTTTTCTTTCTGTCATGCATTTGCTTGGGATATGCTGTGTATGTAGTTTCATAGTTTAGTTGAAGTTTGAGAAAGAAGAGAATGAGTTTCAATTGTTTCTCTGTTTGAGCCAGGAGATTCTTGCATAGAGTGCAGTCGAATTCATCCGCATAGAGTGCGTTGATGAGGCTCAACAATTAAACTCTTATTCTTGTTCACCCAGAAATTGATTGGGTTTAATAGAGTCGTGCAGAAGAAGTGCAGGCTAAATTTGAAATCTCAGTGGCTAGTCTAAGTAAAGAGTAGGCAGGGATTACTGTGGCTGCAAGTGCCCAAAGTCTGGAGGACTCAAAACTTTGAGAGTTATTGAAGGTCAAGTGCGAGCGGTGGGTGCAAAGTCTCTGAGGGAGTCGGAGTTGACAAGCTCAGGAGGAATAGTCCCTTCGTGAGTCCTGGGAGAAGGACCCAGGAAAAGGTTCGAGCCAAAAAAGCTTTGAAGTAGAAGATTTACTCAGGGAGGAGAAATCGACGACCGGTCTTGCAGGGGAGAATCCGCGAAAACCCACCGACCGTCAGATCTGGGAGAAGTTGCACAGGAGTTAGCCTTTAGGTGCAGGAAGAAAGAGTCGAGGGCCATCGTAATTCGGCTATCGAGTTTTATGGAGGACAGAGTTTTGCACCCATTGAAATCGCGATTGGCGATTTCCTGAAGTTGTTGGAGTCGTCGATCACCGCGAGGACACGTGGCATAGGATCCAAAGGAGTCGGGATTCGGCATATCAGGAGTTAGAGCACCTAGCAGTTGGAACGAAAGTTTCGATTTCGCGATTCGCGATATCCCACGAGGATCATCACCGTTGATCGCAGGGACGCGTGTCGGGAAATCCCATCATATCGGGGTTCAGAGAATCGGGGTTCTTGACAAGCAAGAACTCTTGTAGGATGGATCCATGATCTGCAAAATCCTGAAGGTGATGTGGCAGCATGGGACCCCGGAAGCTAGTGGAATACAGGTGGCGCTGTATCGGGGAATTGGTACATCGGTACTCGGGGTTTGAAAATTCAGAGCGTTGATATCGCAAGTAGCTATATCTCGAAAGGGAAATCCCCGACAAGCGTGAGAACATTTACCTTTGACCCATCAGGGTTCGGGGTTCTGATTTTCACAAAGTGCTTGCTCATAAACTTCGCGATAACGCGAAGCCCAATTTCGCGAGGAGACTGCGGGAGATCGTTAGAGTATCCTGTGGGTGACCTAAGGTCCCGATATGGGATTTGAAGGGCATATTATCTCTTTGGGCCTGACTGAAAAAGAAGTTCCTATTGAGAGTGGTTGGACCGTGAGGGTCACGATTGCACCAAGTGGTATCAGAGTGGGAGAAGAGCTCTCTTTGTTTTCAGTAGTAGAGAAAAGAAATTTTCACCATGCGTCCGAGAAGAGGTAGACAATCACCCAATCCAGAGGGGGAAAGGGAATTGTCCAGAGGAAGAGAAATGTCCAGGGAAGGAAGTAACCATGGACAGAACGTAGAAATGGAGAGGGAATTATGAAATCTTCGTGCCAGAATGGAAGATATGGAAGCGACACATAGACGTGCAGCGCATACTGGAGATTTAAGTGACTCCGAAGTGGAGGAAGAAGTTGGACATGAAGAAGAGGTTGCAGCAGGAGATGCATCAACCGAACGGCTGATTAAAGCCATTTCTAGGATGAGTTCCAAGACCAAAATGGACATTCTAGTCTATGAAGGAAGCCTGTATGCAGAAGAGTTGCTGGATTGGATCCAAGCTCTTGACACCTACTTTGATTATGAGGATATCGAAGAGGACAAAAAGTTAAGGCATGTTGTTACCAAGTTGAAGGGACATGCAACCTTATGGTGGGACGAGCTACAGGAGGATAGACGTTCCAAAGGAAAACAGAAGATTAAAAGCTGGGACAGGATGATCGCGAAAATGAAAGCAAAATTCATCCCAAGGGATTACCAGATCACACTGTTCAAGCGAATGTAGAACCTAAGACAGAAGTTGATGATAGTCAGGGAATACACTGAGGAGTTCTACCGACTGAACATCAGAGTAGGTCATCGAGAGAGTAATGATGAGAAGGTGGCGAGATATTTGAATGGTCTGAGGTATGACATTCAGGATGAATTGAGCATGGTTACCATCCGAACAGTTGAGGATGCATACCAGATGGCTCTGAAAGCTGAGGAGAAGCTGAGCCATAAGCAAGGACAACAAGGGTGAGGCAGGAGTCAGCCCAGAGGCAAGGCAGTTGCTCAGGACAAATACCAGAAGCCCAAGGAGGAGTGGAAGAAACCTCAGGGTAAACTTGAAAGAGGTGTAACCTCATAGAGGTAGCAATATGCTGAGCTGAGGAGGCAGCATACCGAACAGGGTGGCGGTTATGCTGATGCCAACACATTTCCTCGTGCCAGAGGTAAAGGAAGAGGATGAGGAGGAATCATCACATGTTTTACATGTGGAAAGGATGGACACAAAGCTGTTGATTGTCCAGACAGGAAAGTGGACAGAGGAGAAACTCACATCATTGAGGCGTAGATGCATGATGCTAAGAACGAAGATGCAGACAGTGGAAGATTGCTTGGGATGCATAAAATCCTTTTGACACCTGAGAAAGAGGTGGAGAGCGCAGTGCAAAGGAGCAGACTGTTCAGGACAACTTGCACATCCAAGGGATGGAAATGCAAAGTCATTGTGGACAGCAGGAGCACAGATAATATTGTTTCAACCAAGATGGTGGAAAAGCCGGAGCTGGAAACAACTAAGCACCCGAGTCCATATAAGGTCTCATGGCTACAGAAAGGACACCGAGTAAGTGTCACAAAACAATGCTTAGTTAAATTCAAGATAGGGAATTATAATGATCAGATTCTGTGTGATGTTATTCCCATGGACATATGTCATATATTGTTGGGTAGACCATGGAAGTATGAACAAAATGTGATTCGTGACGGAAGGATGAACACATACACTTTGGAAAAGGATGGGAGAATCCATAAATTGCTTCCGATAAAAGATAAAGAAGTGAAGCTGGAAGTAAACAACACAATACTTCTCATGAGTGGGAAGGAACTTCTCACAGAGATGGAGAAGAAAGAAGATCCACAATTCTTTGTTGTCAGGAAGCCGAGAATTGTCCTGAGTGGATGACTTACCAGATGAGATTCAGGAACTATTGGGAGAGTTCATTGATATCATCGTGGATGAACTACCTCGTTCGTTGCCATCAATGAGGAGTGTGAGTCACCATATTGACCTCATACCGGGAGCAAGTTTTCTGAATAAAGCAGCGTACAGGTTGACACCCCAAGAAAATGAGGAGGTCAAAAGACAGGTACAGGACCTTCTGCACAAGGGACTGGTCAGGGAGAGTCTCATTCCATGTACTGTTCCGACAGTACTAAGTCCGAAGAAGGATGGAGGCTGGAGAATGTGTACAGACTCTAGGGCGATAAACAAAATTACCATCAGGTACAGATTTCCACTGCCAAGAATGGATGATCTAATGGATTGCCTGAGTGGGGAAAATTATTTTTTGAAGATTGATCTGAAGAGCGGATATCATCAAATTTGCATGAGAGAAGGTGATGAGTGGAAAACAACATTCAAAACAAATGAGGATTTGTACGAATGGCTGGTCATGTCGTTTGGTTTGACAAACGCACCGAGCACCTTCATGAGGCTGATGAATGAAGTCATGCGGGAATTCATTGGCAAGTTTGTGGTCGTGTATCTGGATGATATACTGATTTTCAGTAAGACCAAGGCTGAACATTTGAAACATTTGGAAATTTTGAGGAGGAAGCTACAACAGGAGAAGTTGTTGATAAATTTGAAGAAGTGCTCGTTTTTGCAGACAGAGCTCATTTTTTGAGGTTTTGTTATCTCAGAAAATGAGCTGAAGATGGATCCGGATAAAGTGGAAGTGATCAAGAATTGGCTATCACCGAGGAACGTTTTCGAGGTGAAGAGTTTTCATGGTTTGGCTAGTTTCTACAGGAAATTCATTTGGAATTTCAGTGGAATTAGTGCAGCAATGATGGACACCGTGAAAAAATGACATAAAGTTTTTCATTGGACAACATAGGCTGAGAGGAGCTTCAATCTGTTGAAGCAGAAGATAACAGAGAAACCAATTTTGGTGTTTCATGATTTCCAGAAGACATTTCAAGTGAAATGTGATGCGAGTGGATATGTCGTAGGAGGGGTATTAAGTCAGGATGACAGGCCAGTTGCATATTTCAGCGAGAAGCTGGATGAAGCGAAGCTAAAATACTCCACATATGATAAAGAGTTTTATACCATCATACAGGCATTAAAGAAGTGGAGGCATTACTTGATACCCAAAGAATTTGTTCTGTACAGTGATAATCATGCATTGTAGTTTGTGAGTCAACAAGATAAGTTGAACCAGAAGCATGCAAAATGGGTAGAGTACATGCAAAATTTCACGTTTGTGATCAAACACATTTCAGGGACTGCTAACAAAGTAGCCGATGCTTTGAGCAGGAAATCTTTGCTGTTGCCGGGGTTCCGAGTCAAAACATTGGGTTTTGAAAATCTGAAAGATATGTATGCAGGTGATGTAGATTTCGGAGAAGCATACGAGGCAGCTGAGAATCCAGTTCTCAAGGATCAGAGTCCATGGATAGATTTCATGATCCAGGAAGGATTGTTGTTTAGAGGCAATCAACTATGTATTCCGAATTGCTCCATGAGGGAGAATTTGGTGAGGGAAAAGCATAGTGGAGGCTTAGCAGGTCATTTTGGACATGAAAAGACATTCGCGAAGCTGAGAAAATCGTATTTTTGGCCAGGCATGCGAGCCAATGTTAAACGATTTGTTGACCGATGCAGGATTTGTCAACATTTGAAGGGCCGAAAGAAGAATGTCGGGTTTTATCAGCCATTACCCATACCCGAGAGGCCATGGGAGGTGATCAGCATGGATTTTGTTCTGGGATTGCCAAGGACGTAGAGAGGGTTGATTCCATTTTTGTGGTGGTGGACAGGTTTTCAAATATGGCACATTTTATTCCGTGTCAGAAGACCAACGATGCGACGCACATCGCAAACTTGTTTTTCAAAGAAATCGCCAGATTGCATGGATTGCCGAGAAGCATAGTCTCGGACAGGGATACAAAATTCATAGGTCATTTTTGGAGGACACTATGGAAGAAGCTGGGAACTAACTTGGCGTTTAGTTCAACATACCATCCGTAGACAGACGGACAGACAGAGGTGGTCAAAAGAAGCCTTGGATACTTGCTGAGGAGCTTGGTAATGGAGCACCATACCAGATGGGATAATATGTTGCCACAGGGAGAGTTTGTGTACAATGATTCTGTGAATCGGAGTACAGGAAAAAGCCCATTCCAGATTTTATATGGGACACAACTGAGGGGAGTTTCTAAACTCAGGGAGTCAGAACAGGTTACAACTAGCAGTGCTAGAGCTGAAGAGTTCGCTGAGGCGATGCAGGAACTTCACAGTCAAGTGAAGCAGCGACTGATGAAATCAAATCAAGAGTATAAGCGCAGAGCCGATCAGTGGAAGAGACAAATTCAGTTTGAATTGGGTGATGTGGTTCTTGCACACTTGAGGAAGGAAAGGTTCCCAAGGGGAACAAACAATAAACTCAAGATGAAAAAAATCGGACCATGTAGAGTCCTGAAGAAATTTGGAGAGAATGCTTATGAGATTGTATTGTCGGATGGCATCGGGATATCTATGATTTTTAATGTTTCGGATTTATACCCATACAGGGCTGGAAAAGCAGAAACTAGAACTGAGGAACCAGTAATCCAGTGGCAGAAGCAATTACCAGTAGCAGAAAATCCGCAGATGGAATGCATACTGGATAAGCGAGTGGGTAAGAAAACCAGACGAAAGCAGTATTTTGAATATCTGGTAAAATGGAAGAATCACCCAGTGGAGGATGCTAGCTGGGAGATAGACGCAGTGATTCAAAAGCATGGGCACACCGTGCAGGAACTCATGGATAGGATCCCATGAAGATTTTCAAGCCGAGGAGTATATGATGCAGGAGCATCGCTCACTCATCAAGCGAGCCAGCACGTGGAGCAGAAAAGACAGTTGGACAACGCCAGCACCAAAATTTTGAAACAACTTGAAACTGTTGTGCAAGACATTAATGTATTGATGTGATGAAGTGCACTTTGTATATTGTAAATGGACCTTGAGCCTTTACGCTCATGTCCTCAGTAGATAAGAAGGCATTTAATAGATTCAATGCAGGTAGATAGAATAGTTAAGGCTAGATTTGATAGTTGTAGAATTCGAGAGGGAAAAGAGAATATAGGCACCCTCCTTTGTATCATTGTAACAGTAGTATTCATTCAGGAGCAAGAAGAGAAGAGCAAGCAGAGAACTTGTGGAGAACATCCATGTACAGATTGAATTAATAGAAGAGAATCTTTGATTCAATTTCATGGTTTGTGTTGTTTTCTCTGTGTTGATATTATGCTCATGAATGTTTTCTTTCTGTCATGCATTTGCTTGGGATATGTTGTGTATGTAGTTTCATAGTTTAGTTGAAGTCTGAGAAAGAATAGAATGAGTTTCAATTGTTTCTCTGTTTGAGCCAGGAGATTCCTGCATAGAGTGCAGTCGAATTCATCTGCATAGAGTGAGTTGATGAGGCTCAATAGTTAAACTCTTATTCTCGTTCACCCAGAAATTGATTGGGTTTAATAGAGTCGTGCAGAAGAAGTGTAGGCTGAATTTGAAATCTCAGTGGCTAGTCTAAGTAAAGAGTAGGCAGGGATTACTGTGACTGCAAGTGCCCAAAGTCTGGAGGACTCAACACTTTGAGAGTTGTTGAAGGTAGAGCGCGAGCAGTGGGTGAAAAGTCTCTGAGGTAGTCAGAGTTGACAAGCTCAGGAGGAATAGTTCCTTCGTGAGTCCTGGGAGAAGGACCCAGGAAACGGTTCGAGCCAGAAAAAGCTTTGAAGCGGAAGATTTACTCAGGGAGGAGAAATCGATGACCGATCTTGCAGGGGAGAATCCGTGAAAACCCACCGACCATCAGATCTGGGAGAAGTTGCGCGGGAGTTAGCCTTTAGGTGCAGGAAGAAAGAGTCGAGGGCCATCAGAATTCGACTATTGGGTTTTACGGAGGCCATAGTTTTGCACCCGTTGAAATCACGATTGGCGATTTCCCGAAGTCGTTGGAGCCGTCGATCGCCGCGAGGACATGTGGCATAGGATCCGGAGGAGTCGAGATTCATCATATCGGGAGTTAGAGCACCTAGCAGTTGGAACGGAAGTTTTGATGTCGCGATTCGAGATATCCCATGAGGATCACCATCGTTGATCGCAGGGATGCGTGTCGGGAAATCCCATCATATCGGGGTTCGGAGAATCGAGGTTCTCGACAAGCGAGAACTCTTGTAGGATGGATCCGCGATCCGCGAAATCCCGAAGGTGACATGGCAGCATGGGACCTCGGAAGATAGTGGAATACAGGTGGCGATGTATCGGGGAATCCGTACATCGGTACTTGGGGTTTGAAAATTTAGAGTGTTGATATCGCGAGTAGCGATATCCCGAAAGGGAAATCCCCGACAGGCGTGAGAACGTTGACCTTTGACCCATCGGGGTTCGGGGTTCTGATTTGCACAAAGTGCTTGCTCATAAACTTCGCGATAACGCGAAGCCCAATTTCTCGAGGAGACTGTGGGAGATCGTTAGAGTATCCTGTGGGTGACCTAAGGTCCTGATACAGGATTTGGAGGGAATATTAGCTCTTCGGGCTTGAGTGAAAAAGAAGGTCCTGTTGAGAGCGGTTGGACCGTGAGGGTCACAATTGCACCATTTTCTCTCTTTTTCGCTCAATACAATCCCCTCATATATTCCTGAACCATAATTCACTCCCTGCTCATTGACAAATATTAAATGAAATTTATGGATTGGATTGCATGGGTCTGATGCGATTGTTGAGTCAAAATTTGTTTCATATTAAGAGAATGTCATGTAAGGTATATTTAATAAGCTAGTTGCTAATAATTGTTGTATACAAGATGATATTGTTCAACATAGGAATTCATGTCCGAAATAATAGGGTCAGAGGGAATTGTAACAGAGGGCATAGAAGGCCTAGATTCTCAATACATTTTAATGTAGATCGTCAAGAGTTAAACCAAATATTCCAAGATAGATTTTTCAATTGGATTGGACAAGGGGTAGTGCAACCTATACCATAGAGGCCTCCCTTCCATCCCCAGCATGTCCTTGGTATCCCTGTACCCCCTCATGTTTTTTTCAACCTGAAGTTCCCAAGAACGACGGATGGCAGGAGATTCTTCACCCAACAATATCCCACCATCGTGGCTGGCCAAATTTGTCTTTACCTACTCCTCCTCCACTTGTTAACCAAAATGTTCATATTTTTCCTGCACACTCACCTGTACAATCCTCTCATGCAAGAAAAAGACTGAAAACAAAATCCCACCACATGCATGAAAAAGGAAAAGTTTCTATTGTGGCCCCCTCCTCTCCCTCAAGTGATTCATCCAAATCTGTATCATCCCATATACACTTGAGAGATGATTGTTCCCATGTCCTTAGTGAGATCAAGCCTCAGGGTTCTACATATCCTAAGGTTAATTGACATGCAACTGGTCAAAACTATACACCTATACAACTGGTCAAAAAATTGACATGTGCTGCAACACTAAAGGAAGTGTGTGCATAATGTACAGGCCAAAGAATCCCTTAGAGCACAGAATGTGTGACTTTGTATGAGAAAAGCCTCACACTCCTTTGAATGAGGCATTTATGGTTCTTGTCGCCCCCTCACCCACTTTTGAACCAACTCCCAACTTGATTTGACCCTCAAAGCTGAGTTGAATCCGAATGGGGGGCTGGTCAAAGACCTAAGGGTGCCCTAAAGGACCCCTCGTCCACACTAGAACCGGTCGGATATTTCCTCAAAGACATGTTATACATGGAGGCCATGGGTGCACTAATAATTTAAGAGTCTCATAGTATTGTTATGCTACCTCAATCCTCCTTCAAGAAACCTCTTTTCTTCTTGGAGCATTATAGCAACATTCCAATAAGCTAATCTCCTCACCTCTTGAAGGAAAAGGCTTGGATTTCTTCACCATTTTCTTTCTAGTTTATCATTGTAAGAAGAGATCTCAAATATGGGACTCAAGATCCCTCCCAAGGAAGAAGAGGGGATCCATAAGTCCTCCTTTCTCTATGGTGTTTTTCCAACTAATATAGTTATCCATTGGTGGCATAATCTCGGTCATTTGGTTGATTGGTTTTGGTTCAAAGTTTCTTATGCATTTTAGTTTTATTTCCTTAGTTATTTATTTAGTTGTTTTTATTTTATTTTCTTGTTTATTTCATGTGCTTGGATTTTTTAATTCATACACTAACCTCTGTCTTGTCTAGCAGGCCCAACTAGACTTGTAAGTGCCTTTGTTTTGCTCACCCAAGTGACGAAACAGACACAACAGATTTGCCTTAGGCTATGTAGAACCTTGAGGTTTGATCTCACTAAGGACATGGGAACAGTCATCTCTCAAGTGCATACGAGATGATACAGATTTGGATGAATCACTTCAGGGAGAGGAGGGGGAATTAACATCTTTTCCTTTTTCATGCATGTGGTGGGATTCGATTTTGAGTCTTTTTCTTGTGTGGGAGGACTGTATAGGTGAGTGTATAGGGGAAATCTGGACATTTGGGTTAATGGGTGGAGGAGGAGTAGGTAAGGACAAATTTGGCCAGCGACGATGGTGGGATATTTTTGGGTTAACAATCTCCCACCATGTGTCATTCTTGGGAACTTTAGGTTGCAAAGAAACATGAGGGGGTACAGGGATACCAGGGACATGTTGGGGATGGAAGGGAGGCCTCTATGGTCTCGGTTGGACTACCCCTTGTCCAATCCAATTGAAAAATACATCTTGGAAGAGTTGGTTTAACTCTTAAGGATCTTCATCAAAATGTATTGAGAATATGGGTCTTCTAGGCCCTCTGTTCCAATTCCCTCTTCCACTATTATTTCAGCCATGACTTCCTTTATTGAAGAAGCTCATCTTGTATACAACAATTATTAGCAACTAGCTTCTTAAATAGACCATACATGACATTCTCTTAATACGAAACAAAGTTTGGCTCAACAATCACATCAGACCCATGCAATCCAATCCATAAAATTCATTTAATAATTGTCAATGAGCAGGGGGTGAATTTGGGTTCAGGAATATATGAGGGGATTGTATTGCACAAAAAAGTGAGAAAATGAAAGGGAGTAAGAGCATGACTACCTCTCAACAATTCATTAAACAATTGATAGTGCAACAATAACCAAAACATATCAGTTGTCATTTATCTTTGTGTTGTTTCTTAATCATTGTAATATAGAGATTTAATTTAATTTTAATGAACATGGCATGGAAAATGAATTTGGGAACGTGAGGGGATTTGTAATGAGAGAAAAGTGAGAAAATGAAAGGGAATTAGATGGATAATGTTCATAAAATAAATTAAATCAATCAACTGTCATAAATCTATTTCAACTTTAATCCAAAAATCATCCACTTGTAATAACGAAACATTCATTGTTCCTCAATTGTATACAAAATTGCTTGTTGTCTCAATAATTAAATTTCCCGGGATTCCTTAATTTATAACATTATGTGCATTATAACTTAAGTAAAAATTTTCCATTCGACAGTCTTGTATATACTGGTGTTGATCTCTTCTTTTTAAAATAAACAAAACATGCACAACAATTCTCGTTATATTATTCCTAACAATTATCCCTAATAATCAATAATGAACCATGACAAACAATCAACAATCATTGTCCTCTAATCAACAATCATGCCCGATTTAGTATACACATGTTCCTTTTCAATAACAGACAGACTTAAGAGAATACACGAGGGACCAATCATAACACAAGGTATTCAATCATATAACCGATACAATCTTGAATCAACAACCACATCCAACTCAAAACAAAATGGAACCCTGAGCTTTCTTTCTATGTGCATCAACATATGTAAACTTATTTTAAAACAAATGATAGTTTGCATGATGATTCCCATAGAACCAATCATATATAAAGCGAACATAACTAAATTGACACACATGCACCTCTTTTAACTTTCCAGAACCCTGATCGGGCTTGGTAAAACTCACACAGGTGTCTTCTTATGCAATCAATATCATGTTGGATTAAACAAATTGATCGAGACCATAAATGAATAGAAAGACAACTCTCGACTATATGCAACCACTCATTTTCTTTCTTATTTGTTCAAACAAAATTATCACAGAAGGACCACACAGAGATTCGACCAAAAGGATGGGATTATAAATGAGAGAGAACATGTCTTTAAAATTCCACAATCATTAAACTCATAACCTAGTACTTGAGAAACCCTAGAAGGTGCCCAAGGAGGTAAATACAAGTCAAAGTCCAAGTCGGGCTCTTTTAAAAATTAAATGCAGAGAGGCAATGAAAGCTTGTTTGTCTTCTTTTAAAAAAAAAACAAAGAGATATTGTGGTCTTCATATCCTCATATTTATTTACCATTGATTAAAAACCATAGCCACTATGTAATCTTGAAAACAGAGAACCGTGCTCTTTTAAAAAAATGCAGTATTTTGTCTTATACTACCAAGCCTTTGACAGAATCATAAGTGAATGCTTGAGGAGAGAAAAAGGAAACTCGAGTAAAACAACCCATTTACACACAGGTGCCTCTAACACTTTGCATAGAGGAAGAAGGGTTAACTTAAATAGTGGAGGGTACTCAAAACACATAGAGATAATGTCTCCTTCCAACACCTGGGAGGTTGATAACCTATGACAATAATTGACAGTGAGCACACACAACATTCTTTGTGAAAGAACGCCAATATATAACTCGTATCAATTCGATACCTACACAGGATTGCATTAACATTTGGGTCAACCAAAACTAGATCTTTAGAAATATTTTCCATGAAGAGACGGTAAAGAATAAGCGATCAACAACAGTTTGAGGTTTAGACTATAGAAGCACCCAATAGTTGGCAGTTTCCCTGCAAATGGATCAAGATTACAACAATGACTGAGAGGCAAAACAAGTTGAAAGCCACTGATACACATAATCATGGTTAAAACCCTTAACCATCAAAATCAGAGCTTCATTTCACCACTGTTACCACTATTCCACATAGAACCATCATAAAAATAAAATTGACCAAGCAAATAACCAATGCACAACCTTTATATTCAATAATACCCATTATTATGCTTACAATTATCAACATTTTGTAGTCATCACAGAGAAACATAACACCATATTTACACAGTGTTGAAAAACTCAAGATAAATAGAATCCATGCATTTCTGAGCCACCATTTGATTCATAAAATAGAGATTCGATCATGGATGGAAAGTTGAGAGCCATACCTATGAGAAAATCATTTCAATGGTGAACCAGTCGAGTTTTCCCTTGCCAATCCTAAAAACGCGGAGCTTCACAACCAACAGAGTAACAATGCAACAATGCTAGGGTGATGGGCGATAGGGAGGTTTGGAGTGATGTGCATTAAATGCAAATTGCTTCCTTACCTGGCCCCATTTAATTCCATGTATGAGACAACCCACTGACAATACATTCACCATTAAAATCAAGTCATATAACCAATTCATAATTCAATGCCATATCCAATGTAAGATCTGATACCATATATATTGCATAGTGTGCCACCCGATATATCTCATATCTCTACGTTAACCTTTGTCATAACTCCACACAATAATCAAATATGAGCATTGCTATATGTGCCTCCTTTCAAATTAATTACATATCCCTTCAACCAAATCAAATTATAATAGCTAGGACTAACACTTGTACCCATTAATTATTTCATTCGAAGTTTTCATGTAGTCTTTTATCATGGCTTTAGGATTAATACATAGTTCCTTTCCTTTTTCTATAAATCTAGAACCTTTTCATAGTTTTTTTCTTTGTTTTGATCAAGATCCCATTTAATTATCCCTTTCATATGTGTGGATAAGTAATCAATATATTAATTAGTAACAATTTTATAACATGGCACCTATAAACAACATGATCCTCATACCCATGGAAATTGTTCTATGTCGCAAGTGATTACCAACAAAATTCAACAATAATGCATTAACCACTCATTATCACGCCAAATGAAACCAACACTTCATCATAAAAAATGTAGGATTGTGTAGGCAACATCATAACAAAAAAAAAATATGTGTAATATGTCTATCCTTGTGCCTCTAGTCTACAAGGGGGTCCCACCTACTAGTATTATATTTTTATCATAATTAATAGCGCTTTAACAATCCTTTGCGGGCAGAATTCATTGTTGTGATTTTAATCGCCAACAATGGTTTAAAATGTTACGGTGACATGAGATGGCTATTTGATTAATGCATGGCACTGGATGGCTTTGATGACCACTCACAGATTATGTTAAGGCTTCCCTGTGGATGAAAGGATTATTATCAGTTTTGGTTTGACATTTCATTAAACATGATATTAATTGGTTTAAATGGTTTTGATAAGGGATGATATTGGAGCTCTTTTGAATTAAATAACTATACCCAAACATTAATGTTATGTATTATTGTAACAAAAGAGGGGCGCACTAAACCCTTGCTACTATGGTTATGCGCCTTGTTGAATGTTATATGTTGAATGCACATGGTGTAATGTTATAACACATTGTTATTTTGAAGAGTTTGACATTACCAAGTGTTGCAACAGGGGCAGACCTAGGGTTCAACTCTAACAGGGGACCAACAAACCCTAACTACTATCCCTTTCGGAAACACCTGTGAAGCAAATGAAGTCTCACCCAAAGTAGCAATAGGGGGTTGTAGGACATAGGTGTCTACAACCAGAGGAAATGAAAATTAATTCCAAATCAACAACACAACATAACCTAGATGTTCTTTAACAGTCCTATGCTTACTTCGTGAAGTTAGTTATAACTCTTATCTTTAACAAGGAATACCACAATGTAATAACAATATAACATATCGAAAATAAGACAACATCAACAACAAAATCAACAAGATTTATGTGGTTCACCCTCTCCCTAGGGATACGTCCATAGAATTTTGTTTCTTGATATATTAGATGAAAACATACAGTTCTATCTGTGCACTTATCTGCAGATCTTTCTCTCTGATTCTCTTTCTCTCCCCTCCCTATGCACCCAACTGTAGGGTTGATCCATGCACCCAACTGAAGATCCAGAATACAAAACACCTCTATCTCTCAATGTTTCTTACTACCAACACAACCAATGACAAACCCTCCTCGACTCTTTCAGACCTCTTTTTATACATTTCATGACTCTTAGACGTCCTTAGACCGAAGCCTAGGTATCAAAACCCTAGGTACCAAAACCCTAGGTCCACATAACCCGCCTTTTCAGGACTTCGTTGACTTGTTCTCCCTTCTTCTTCACAAGGTGCTCCAAAGAACCCATTGATGTCTTCTTCCACTTACTGACTTGTCCACGATCCATCTTCCTTGTTGCTTTGTCTTCCTAGATTTCCTCTTCCAATGGATTGCTTTCCTTTACTTCGCTCCTTCTTTTCTTCTTCTCTAACCACTTTGACCTATCCTCAATTTGTGCGCCATCCGCACACTTCGTACTTTGTATTTCTTCTTATTTAGTCTTTGTTATCTTCCTTAGTACATAACCAAGGGCCAATAGGCCCCCAACACTCACATGTGACTCGTCCCGAGTTACTGCGTGGTTGAACCTTCTGTATTACCTCGACTACAGACTGCTCAAAGTAGCCTGTGCTTTCTTCTTTGTCCCTCCCTATCGTGTGCATACTGTCTTTTCTGTGTCTGGTACCCAGTTTCAACTACACCTGGTACCTAGACCCTTCTTCCTGTGCTTTTATTGAGAGTTGTGGGGAAGTTGGTTGCCACAATACAACTTCAACTGGCTCCCATTAACTAAACCATCCTTCCATTCTACATTAAGAGTCTTCAACTGCGCATCTCCAACTTCTATAACATAGGAAACCTCGAATGGCCCAAACCAATGTGTCCTAAACTTCCCTGGATGCTTCATGAACTTGTTTTCCTACAAAAGTACCAAATATCCTTGTTTAAATGATTTGTTCTTGATATGTCTATCATGGTAAGCCTTTTCTCGTTCTTTTTGTACCTGCTGATGAAATCTTGCAATAAACATGTCTTCCTCTAATTCTACCAACTACACGAGCCTGTCTTGAACAACACCATTGTCATCCATACCTGTAAATGCTACAATTCTTAAACTAGGAGCTAAATATTCCATAGGTACCAGTGCTTCCAACCCATAAACTAACTTAAAGGGGGTCTGGGTAGTTAACTTTTTGCAAGTAGTTCTATAATCCCATAACACTGTTGGAATTCTTAAATCCCAATCATCTCTGTTAACACTACAAATATTATTCAGGTCTATCTCCAAGATCTTGTTGAAATCTTCGACTGTACCATTGGCATGTGGGTGGTATGGAGTGCTCTTCTAATGGTGAAATTTTAATTCCCGAGTCAAGGCTTCAATAGTTGTGTTGATGAAGTGTGTTCCTTGATCACTCATAAGGATCTTTGGGCATCCAAATTTGGTTATAATATCCTCAAAGATGAAATACATAGTTTTAGTTTCACTACAATCCTTAACTTCTCTTGATTATGCCCAACTGGTCAAATACTCTGTGGCAGTGATGATGTATCTAGCTCCTGTGCACTTTCTTGGTGGGTTGATCGGTCCCACAAAGTCAATAGCCCAATTCTCGAATTCTTGTAATGTTAATTGCAGTGCCAAAGGCGTCTCATCCCTTCTAGAAGGATTCCTTACTCTTTGACATACATCACAGGTTATGTAGTATTCCTTAGCATCCTTATGTAAAGTAGGCCACTAGAGTCCAACTCTGAGGACCTTTTGCGCTGTTTCTTTCCCTACATAATGTCCTCCTGCGATGCATTCATGTGCTTCTGCAAGAATCAATGGTCTTTCTTCCTCCATAATGCATCTCCTCAAGATCTCATCTGGTCCCATCTTATATAATTGTCCAGCTATAAGTTGAAAGTATGCAATGCGAACTACCAACTGTTTCTTCTGAATAACTGTATACTCGTGAGGTGCCAATCCTGTGGACAAAAAATGAACTATCTCGGTGAAGTGATCATCAAATTTTCTGATGGCCAAGAACTGTGCATCTGGTAGTGTATCCTCCAGACTGGTAGGTTCCTCGCCATGTTCTAACCTAGATAAGTGATCAGGTCCTTTATTCATTCTTCCTGGCTTGACCACAACCTCAA
>ML834367.1:50898-63436 GCA_009831015.1 Picea engelmannii
GTGGTATCCATCTTCATATTCTTCCCCCCAAAACTGGATTGTTGACTAAGTACTTCAATGCAGAATGATCAGTGAACATCTTAAAATGTCCTCTCAACAAATAGTGTCGAAACATCTGCAACGCATATACCATAGCTAAGCCTTCTCTTTCAGTGGTAGTATAATTCTTTTTAGCTGTAGAAAGCTTCCTACTAGCAAAGGCTATAGGGTGGTCGATATCTCCTGCTCTTGGTTGTGCTAAGACTGCTCCTAGTGCAATGGACAAAGCATTGACATGAACATTGAACTCCTTACTCCAATCTGGAAAAACAAAGATAGGCATAGTGACCATTTTCTTCTTTAGTGTGTCGAAGCTCTGTTGGAATTCCTTTGTCCATTAAAACTTAGTATCCTTCTTTAATAGCTTCTCCATAGGTGTTGTTATCTATGCGTAGCCCTCAATAAAATTTTTGTAATATCCAGTGTGTCCCAATGCAATGCACAATTGTCTAACCGAAGTGGGAGGAGGTAGATCCACAATGATAGCAATCTTGAAAGGATCTACCAACGACCCCTTCTTACACACAATGTGTCCTAAAAACACTCCAAAGGGTGAAAATAAGATACACTTCTTTAGATTCAGGGAAATATAATATTGCCTACAGTTATCTAACATTATTCTTAGACATTCAGTATGATATTTCAGTAGACTAAAATTGGTTCGGTCATCAAAGTATGCTTCCAAAAATTTATGTAAAAAGTCCTTAAATGCTTCGACCACCACCCTGGAAAAGATGGCTGGTGCATTCTTCAAGCCAAAAGGCCTCACAGTGTACTGAAAACAACCCCATTCTGTTGCAAATGTCATCTTATGTCAGTCTTCCTTAGCAATTTTGATCTGGTGATAGCCTGAAAAATCCATCTGTGAATGAATAAACCTCCTATCCTCCTACATTATCTAGAACATCATCAGTAAAAGGTGTAGGAAATGGGTCATGTAGGCATGCATCATTCAGTTTCTTTAGATCTACACAAATTATGTTTTCTCCTGACTTCTTATCTTGGACCACCATAGGGCTGATCCATTCAGATTATTCAACTGGTTCTATGATTCCTTCTTCGAACATTCTATCTAATTCAATCTTAAATTTCGGCTTATACTTGGGATTCAGTTTGTAAGGTCTCTGCTTGATAGTTCTTGCATCTTCTCTCAAAGGGATCTTCATTTCTCCCATGGGCCCTTTAATTTCCTTCATATCTGTGAACTTGGTTGGAAACAATTCCTGGTACTCATGCAATAGTTTTGTAATCTTACTAATAGTAGCATCATCCCAATAATATCCAACATTTGCTAACTTAGGTGCTTTCTCTGCTTGAATATTAACCTTAATCTTAATAGGCTTCCCAATAAAAGGTAATTCAATCCTTGGCCCTTATATGTATCTTTGTCCTTCATTTTCTAAAATTTTTACATCCCTCGGGTCATCATCCTCATCAGAATAATATTATAGAAATCCTGTAACTGATGAAGAGGCACAGTCCATTCATATTTTTCTTGGTCAAGAGGGGGGTTAGGTGCCTCCTCAAAGAACTTATGTCTTATGATTTGTAAAGCCTAATCTACTATGGGGTATTGAATTTCAAATAGGAACATAGCTATAAATTTATGGGTCATGCCATACCAATATGTAGTGACAAAGCACAATTCTTCTTGAAGATACCAGTTGATAGGCATAGTATATAAGGTGTTAATGAACTGATGTACCCACTATTCTTTAGGAATGTTTCTCTAGGACTTCTCACAACTCCGCATATGGTCCTTAGGAAAACTCTGACCCGTGTATCGAACTTCGCAACCTTCATCTTGATCTGAAAAGCACATTGTCAATAAGGTGTGACATTTTACCCACTCTGCGATGTTCTTCTTATGTGTTCCCCACCATCTAGCTGGTGTTTCTTTCAAGGCTTCATCTAATGCCAACATCCTCTATTGTACTGGTACAATTTTCTCAAATTCATCTAGAAATGTCTCTAAATGTTTAAAGCCATCAAATGTAGGAAGATTACTTACTTCTATGCCAATCTAGTGAACTTCCTTGGTCAATCTGGCATACCTCTGCGTAGAGACTTCATACATTTTGTTCTGCCAATTTTCCAATGCTTCTTCTGAATCTGATGAGCATGCATTTTCACTTATCCAAGTTAGATTTCCATATGATGTGGGATTAATGTAATCTTGTTGTCATGCTGTCATTTTATAGATGTTTTCTAGCTCGTAGGTGCGGTCTTCTTCTCTTATAGGTTCTATGTATCTGCGAACTTCATTAGGATCAAGAGGTGCAATGAACTTAAGGCCATTATCCTCGAATGCCATTATTCTCTTTTTTAGGTCAACAAAATTTAGATTTTTGAAAGCCCAATCAATTCCTAACAACGTAGGATAGGGACAACCATCATTTACAATCTCGATCACTTTGAAATCTACAAGATTACTTACTCCGTCGATGTCCACAAGGACATGCTCTAATCTTCCAAATGGGCTCACCATCTGCTAGTTATCCATCATGAGCTTAATAGGAGAGTAAATCAGTTTATGTTTTCCCATCAGTGCCCAAGTTTGCTTCGTCATAACATTTACTTCTGATCCCAAGTCGAGGACCACATAGTCCATGTCGTAGTCTCCAATCTAAGCACTAAGGTGTAGTTCCTTGATTTTCCTTATTTTCCTAGATACTTGATTCACAACTCTACTAAGCATAGAATCTACTCTTCCCATTTCATATTGTCATATTAGGTGTTGTATCTCCTGCACAACTCTTTCATCTTTAATCAAATTGATACAAGTATACAAGAAGTCCATAATCTTTCTTACCTCTTTTCCTTGTCTAGATAGGGTAGAATGATCAAATGTTGGAGGAATTTCACATTCCTTTACTTCTAGTTGTGCCCTAGATGAAGAAGCTTGTTCTCCTACAAATTATCTCCTTTCTTCTTCAAAAGTGCATTTTTCTCTCCTTGGATAAAACAAATGTGTCTTCTCTGCATCTCTTCTGATCCTCGATCCATCTGTAGTCTTACCTGGAGTCTCCCTGTTTTCTCCTGTAACAATGCCTCCTCTTGTAATAACAATGAATCTAGGATCCTCACCGTGAGGTTCTACTGATATTAGTTGGACTTGCTAGTTTCCTCCTCGTCTTTCCTAAAGTTTGGATAACAATACTGGACAATATTCAATGACATGATCAAATGAATTACAATAGTTGCAAGTGGTACAATGCTTCTAACAATCCCTTGCCAAATGACCTGGATGTGGGTAGTTATAGCAAATAATATGACCTCTACCTAGACCCATGCCTTCTCCTCATCCTCTTCCTCTGAATCCATAATAAGGGTTGAAGTTTCCTCTTCCTTGGGAATTGAACTGTGCATTATTTCCTTCTGACTGTAATTCTCCTTGTATTCTATATGTATCCCTTGACATTTAATGCATGAGGTCATAAGCCCTACAATCCTTCTCGTCATGCCCCATAGATTTTTAGAATGTACAATAAAGGTTGGTGGGTGTCTGAACATATTTTTTCATATAATAGCATTCACCAGGGCAATGTCTAATTCTACATACCTCACACCATGGTACAGTAGCCTATTTCAAAGGGTTAGGGGCTCCAGAGGCCAAATATTCATTAAATAGAGGACAATTTTATTTTTCATGGCCCTCTGATTTACATCTTATACACCAAATGTCTTCTCTTTTCTCCTTTCCTTTATCTTTCTTCATATCTTCTACCTATAGAGATAAACTAGTCAATTAATTCAAAATCAGACTCATACCTAGACTGGATTATCCTATAGGGGTTGCTTCTAGTTTCATGGCGATCTCTAATGTTTCAGCCTGTGAAGAAATCTTCTGTTGCATTAGAGGAACTTTGATGTGTGGCAGGAGGCCAGCGATGAACCATTCCTTATGTTGTTCATCTAGAATATGAAAACTTAAATGGCCTGTCAGGGTCTTAAAACTCTAATCAAATTCCCAAACAGGTTCAACCACCTTCTTCTTGATTTCCTTCAACTTCGTAATACACTGTGTCTCCAAATTAGGCTTATTGAACTCCACACTCAACACAGTATTAATGTCATTCAGTGGCTTAGGTTGTGCATATCGTGAAACAAACTTCATATACCAACTTAATGCATGATCCCTCAAGTTGGTACTAAACTGAGCTCTCTTAACAGCTTCGTCACTGACTTGCTTAATTCTCCACACAACTTCTCATAAGAACCAATGATGATCAGGATCCTCAGATCCGTCTCCTCTGAATATGGGTAACCTCATTTCATCTGCCATAGATCTTCCTTGGTTTCTCAACTGAGTATGTACTAAACTGCTTGTAACAGTACTCTTATTTCTCTGACTACTCTGGTTACACTAGTTACTTAATGCTGCTAAAACAATAGGAGGAGTAATAGTACTTACTTCGACAGTAGGCACAGTCCTTGAAGTTTCTGGTTCTTATTGGCGAATTTCTTCAGCCCCTACTTCCTCTGCGCTTGTGAACTCCAAATAATCCTCGTCTGATCTCCCTTCTTCTTCCCCACTGTATAAATCTGTCTTGTGCCAAAGGTCCATAACTCTGCTTAAATAGGTTCGCAAGAGGAACATTTCTGAATGATCTCCCACTACGCGTGTGTCCATACTTTACATCAGTGTTGTTGTCTGAATTCTTGAACATTAGCTTTAAAATCCAATTGATCACTGTATCTTCAAGATATTCTTCTCATGCAATAACATCTTAATATTCATCTTCAAAAAGTGTAGAAACTTTCCTCTAGGTCCCTTAAATAAATATATCTCTGCTTGACTATACGATTCTACTTTGTCAATAGAAAACTCGGTAATGTACCCTCCAATAGTGTTATCAAACCAGAGATCCACTGCTCTAGACACAACGTTATCAAATCTCTTGAATTTCTTAATCAACACCATTATCCAAACCACAGGTGGTCTAGATCTGATCTCAAACTAGGTGTCTGCTAATCTGGCTAACCACTCATACAACTCCTTATGAACTCCTCCAAAGAAAATCTCATGCACGTTAGTCAAAATGTACCTCCCCAACCAGTCTTCTGTACTAATGTTAGGGTTATTGTTCTAAGCTTTGGTGAAGTCCCTTTCTTGTCCTTCTATCCACTTCTGAATCTCTGTCTTTGATGGAAACCACCTTGTCATTCCCTCAAGAAGATCTTGGTCCCGACAACAGAACCATTTGTTGGCACAGGGGTAGACCCAGGGTTCAACTCTAACAATGCACCAACAAACCCTAACTATTGGCCCTTTCGGAAACACCTGTGAAGCATATGAAGTTTCACCCAAAGTAGCAATAGGGGGTTGTAGGAAACATGTGTCTACAACCAGAGGAAATGAAAAGTGATTCCAAAACAACAACGCAACACAACCTAGAGGTTCTTTAACAATCCTATGCTTACTTTGCGAAGTTAGTTATAACTCTTATCTTTAACAAAGAATACCATAATGGAATAACAATATAACAGATAGAAAATAACACAACATCAACCACAAAAACAACAAGATTTATGTGGTTCACCCTCTCCCTAGGGATACGTCCACAAAACTATGTTTCTTGATATATTAGATGAAAACATACAGTTCTATCTGCGCACTTAGCTGCAGATATTTCTCTCTCTTTCTCTTTCTTTCCCCTCCCTGCACATCCAACTGCAAGGTTGATCTTCACAACTAGCTGAAGATCTAGAATACAAAACACTTATATCTCTCAATATTTCGTACTACCCACACAACCAATGATGAACCCTCCTTGATTCTTCTAGACCTATTTTTTACATTTCATGACTCTTAGACGACCTTATACCGAAGCCTAGGTGTCAAAACCTTAGGTACCAAAACCCTAGGTCCACATAACCTGTAATTTCAAGACTTCACTGAATTGTTCTCCCTTCTTCTCCACAAGGTGCTCCAAAGCACCCATTGATGTATTCTTCCACTTGTTGGCTTGTCCATGATCCATCTTCCTTGTTGATTTGTCTTGCTAGATTTCCTTTTCCAACAACCTTCTTTCCTTTACTTCGCTCCTTCTTTTCTTCTTCTCTAACCACTTCGGCCTTTCCTTTGTTTGTGTGCCTTCTGTTCACTTCATACTTTGCCTTTCTTCTTCCTTATTCTTCACTTTCTTCCTTAATAAATAACCAAGGGCCAACACCAAGGGTGGCGCACTATGCAAACGTGATATGGAAATAGATATGTGGTCGATTAAATTCTTAGTGGTATGGTGAATTGGTTGGCTCGTACTTGAAATTTAACGAGGTTGGAAGGGAGAAGCATCATGCATTTAGTGCACGTCACTCAAACACCCCTTGAGCCCATCACCCTAGTCATTCTTACATTTTGGTTTTTGTCTCTGGTAGTTGTTGATGCTTCACATTGTTCGATCACGAAGGAGGCATACAATCTATCTTTCTTCCTCACGTAGGATTTTCCATGTATGGGTTCCTTACTCTTCTATCCATGATGGTTATTCTTCCCTTTCAATCAATTTTTGGCTAAGGATTTCTCGATGTCTGTGTGTTTCTTAAGATTTTATGGGATATTGAACTGGATATTGGTGTTGTGTTTGTGGTTTCTTATGGTGATTATTCTGACTGTTGACATTTAAAAAAGGAATGGTTACGCTCTCCTTGTTGCGGGTAATATTTGCATGGGTTTATTGATAAAATGGTAGTGAAGACTACTCGGTCATGGATTTGGTTTTGGTTCTGGTTTCTCTGTGAAAAAATATTATTTGACAAGCTCTGAGCTTTGTGCATGGGTGTTAAAACCAGTGTCTGTGTTTAAGTTTTTCCACTCCATTTTCGTCTATGTGGTTGATATTTTTTGATCCTTTGGGTCACAATGTGAACTGTTGAAGGTTTAAAGTGTTTTTTTCCTTGACTTGGAAAAACCTCGAGTTGTTAGCTATCATAGTGTTGCCCTCACTGACAATATTTCCTAGAAAGCATTGCATAGTTGGGTTTACCATCACCCAGAAGTTAATAGAAGCATTATACATGGTTTTGGTTGGGCACGGGTTTGTGCTTAGATGTTCATATTATAGTGTTGTTAATATATTTGCTTCATTTCGTTTTCCTGTTGGAGTTGAAAGTTTGTCATTTTGGTAACCCTCACAGTCGATATTATGGTTACTTGTTATGGATGCTGGTAAATTGTGAAAGGCATGAGCTATCTACGATTTTCGAGGATTCAATCCTCTAATTGAACCACCCTCTCTTAAACTCCATGTGTTGTGTTTAAGCCCTAAATAGGATATTTATATCGTTTTACTCCAGTCAAGGGTAAATGGAGAACTGTCCATGCTTGGCTGATTGGGCACGATTTGGTTATGTTTCTCGTTGAGAAATTTTAGAAGAAGTTTGTACCTAATCACTTATTTGAAGCTTGGGATCAAAGAGTTTAATGTTATTTGATCCAAATGTTATTCAAATCAATCATTATGTTGATTATCTTTAAAAGACACATGTGTGTGAAATGATTGGGGCCCAATTAAGAGTTTTAATGCCCAACTTGATTGTGTCAAATAGTTTTTAAATAATGGGAAAGTGGTGGTAAATACTGTGCATGTTCTTATTGGTTTTAAAGAATAAGATTTGGATATAAATAACTAGAATTACTGTGTGTATTTCTATTGGTTTTAAAAGAAGATTTAGCATTGGAATTATAATTGGTTGTGGCTCAAAGGGTTATTGTGGGTTATCATATCAATTTCCATGTTGTTTATTAGGATTTCTATATAAATATTATATAGATTCAAAGACTAATGTAATTGAATATTTTTGGGCATTCTAATTATTGTTTGGAAGCCAACAAGCAATCTACAAAGGAAGTAACAATTAAGTTGTGGTTTTGAAAAGTGAATATTGTTGAACTGTGGAAGTCTGAACAGAGATATGTTTGATTGTTTGTTTTGATTTATTTTTATATTAACAGTATCCATATTATGTCACTATTATTTTACCACTTTTATCTCATTACACCCCCCTCATAATCCCAATTTCATTATGAAATCCCTGTTCTATGAAATAAATTAAAAAGGTCTGTGTAACAACGACAAAAGAGATAACACAAAAATGGTTGGCAACTCATATTTTGGTATTTTATTACACAGTAAAATTATTTAATTAATTTTTTAGTAGTATTCGTGTATTTATTCCCTGTCATTATACCACCTTTCGCTCATTACAATCCCTCCATATGTCCCATGAACCCGATCACCCATTGCTCACTTGGTGATTATTAAATGGTTTGTTATGGATGGATTTGCATGTATCTCGTGTCAATTTCTGAGCCAATTTTTTATTCATGCAAGAAGAATGTCATGCATGGTTTATTAAGTTCTTAGTTACTAATGAACTACTACTACATAATGAGTTTCTTCTATAGGGGCAGCCATGGCAAGAATAACAGAGGCAGAGGAAATTGGAACAGAGGGCCTAGAAGGCCTAGATTTTCCATTTATTTTGATGTTGATCCCCAGGAATTGAACCATCTATTCCATGTTGGGTTCGTTAACTGAATTGTGTAAGGAATAGTACAACCTCGACCAGAGAGACCCCCCTTCCAGCCTCAAAACATCCCTGACAGTCTTGGGCCTCCTCATGTGTCCTTGCAACCAAAAGTCCCTAGAAATGATGGATGGAAAGATATTGTCAACTCGGTTGTCTATCACCATCATAGCTAGCCCAATTTTTCATTACCTCCTCCACCACCTGTCAATCCTATTGTTCATATTTCCCTCGTTGATTCACCTGTCCAATCTTCACATGTAAGTAAAATACTTAAAATTGATATTCCCCTTATGCAATATAAAGGAAAAGTTGTTTCCTCCCCTTCCTCTCCCCCAAATGACTACTCAAAATATGTATCCTCCCACATGCATTTGAAGGATGATTGTTCCCATTTAATCAGTGAAATACAACCTCAAGGTTCAAATCAACCACAAGCCACTTCCGGAAAATCAAAGGTGGACAACAGTGATAAAAGAAAAAATGCCTCTCAAAGTGGCAAGTATGACAATTTTATGTGTTTTTATGATTTGAGTTAATAAAGACAGTGTTAATGGTCTACACAAAGTTTGGACAACAAGCTCTATTTTGGATAGTGTGGATTATGTGGATATTTATATATTTTTGGATATGATTTAAGATATTTTTTATATTTAAATGCTCAATTTTGAAGGTATCTAAGGGAGTTACAAGGGTTGCATGTGTTGAAATGATTATCCATTATGTTATATTTTATAATTTGAAAATAAGAAAAGACGGGAGTCACAAGGGGTCCCACCTGCCTAGTTATTATTAATTAAAGACCCTTAACTATTATTATTATTATCTATTTCTCCTAAACTAAATTAGTTAAGTCAAACTAACTTAAATAAAGAAAGTAGTTGAACTACTTCAACTTATTTGGAAAGCATAAAATCTAAATGAGAAGAAGAAACAAGGGGAGAATAGAAGGAGAAAGCAAAACTAAGGTTTTCTCTTTTGATTTCATGAGATAGTTCAGTTTTCATTGATTCTTGAGTTTATTCAAAGCCTAATTCTCTTTTTGACAGTAGGGTGTTATTGTAGACAACAAGGTTAAAAAATGAACCAAACCATTCAGATGTTTTTTTTAGAGGTGTTGATCCATCCTTGATAGTCTGTTTATTCTTGTTTGTTTGTGGATTGAGTTTCATAGCTGATAAAGAATATTTTGCATAATCAAATTGGCAGTAGTCTGTGGCAAGTTGATCCAGATTATAAATTTTAGTTTTTACTTCTTGTCAGAGTCCTTTTGTATTTTGTATGGTGTTCATCGAGGATCTATAAATTAGAATTTGGTCCATGCCCTCACAGGGGTTTTGTAAAAAGAAAAACACTATTGATATCTCGGAAAAAAATAAAACAAATTGTTATTATTTCTCATTTGTGTGTATTTATGACTTTGTTACTTTTGGTTTTTGATATTCATATTTATTTTTTTAATCTGTATACATTTCAAAAACTTATATAAATTTTTATGTTATTTTGCAACATTATTTTTATTAATAAATTAGCCTAAACCCTTGTAATTAATACTTGCAAATTGAGAAATTATTTTGAGGCTATAAAACATAGGGTGACATTCTCGACTATCTTGTCCTAGCCAGGAAAGATTCGAAAATGATTGAGTAAGGTAAACCATACCTTTTCCTCAACAAGGTTCTCATTCTCTACTTATTACAAGCCTTTGGGTTAATTGTTTCTTATTTATTCCTCCCATGTATGGACTTTTGTCTTGCAAGTATAACTAATAGCTATCCATTATCTGAAATTAGGCCAAGATTCCCTTCTCCCATAGAATTGAGTCTTCCAAAGATATAATTAATCATGATGATGAGATCATTGCAAAGGAAATTCCATTATTTCATATTTTCTTCCCATAACAATGATAGATCTAATGGTAGAGGGGAAGGAGGATTGAACAGGAGATCAACAATAGGTGATCCTGCCAGGGAAAAATTTGAAAGACTTATGGAATTTTTTCATTCTTAAATAGGGAAATTTTATTATGAGAATGAAAGCAAGGATGATATGGAGGCTCCAATGTAATTCAATATTATTGTCATGAAGTGGAACAAAAATCCACTTCTTGAGTTGGACATTGATTTTGTACTCAATGGTCACACATATCGCTTTGATTCATCCTCAATACATGGGTTGGGTCTCATTTGCATGGACATTGTAAAATTTTCATACAAATGCAAAGTTTAGTTGATGGAGTATGTTGGCCCATTTTAAAAATATGGGTATTGGGTTATATTGACTAGATATGTGAAGAACATGCAGACATATGGACATGCAAAAAATTATAACAGGAAAAAATAAAGGCATCAAAACAAATGAGCACCCATTTATATATATGGAATGCCAATAGATTTGGGAAATGTTACATGGTTTATAAATAACTCACAACCCAAATACCACAAACAAAAAGCACAATTACGTCTTTGATGAGATAAAATTGTTCGACAACACATGGTATTCTAATAGAGGAGGAACTCCTTCAGTAAGCACTCACACAACCGGTTCAAACATCCACACACCAATGATTTAGTGTGGTAAAACCTTTGTGGGGAAACATCCATGACCCCGACCAAAGTGGCCACTTGAGGAAATTTATTAATGCAAAATAAAAATATTGCAATAAATTTTCTCACAATCTATCATCATAAAATGACCCTCCATGCTCTGTAAACAAAGATCATGGACCAATTAGGTGTTAAGCCACAAATCAATGTAGCTATTGAGATTGAGGAGAATATGAGTCTTCAAATCACTCTATGTCAGGAACATATTGTGACCATTGGATTACAAATGCACACTAATGCATACTAAGGAAGCACATTAAAAAACACACTTTAACCTAACAAAAAATTAGACCAAGTTGATCTTAACTAACTCATAAGTGTCTAAATATCCTAACACCCCCCCTTAAGAACAACTTGGGATAGGATTGATGGATTTACAAAGACGATACAATAAGAGAAGGAAGGATGCATTAGATCCTATCACTCCCCGATGACAACCTCTTGAACTCCTAACTCAAAGGAAATCAGATTGTGTTATCTGCAATGAGAAAACAATATGTATATTGGAAAACCAAATATGGGATAAATCCTAGCTAGAAGGCGATGCCTATGCTTTGCTCTCTTTTCTTTAGTTATGAAAATGAAAATACAAAGAAAGGGACACACACTATAGAGTTTCCTTTGACATTATGGCATGAATGGGTACTGCAAAATATTCCTCCTCATTTGGTATACTCTCAAATCCCACTTTTATATGATTTTCTCAACTATGGAACAAGTACATTGCTAAAAAAATGGAACCCCCTCTCCTCCTAGTGGCCCAATATTTAACATAGTGTCCTATCCATTTAAGGTTAGTGTTTTCACGTCCTCAACCCTCAATTAGTGTTATTTTTTGGATATTTTATAATATTCTCGAAATTCCACATGTGTGAGTACTGGGAATTGACGTGGAATCGACTCTGTAACATGGTGGTCAACTTGCAAGAGGCATAACTTCTGCATACGAACTCCGACTGAGGGGATTTTCACAATGTTGGAAAACTATTGGTTTTTAGAATAGTGTCAAGTGGTTGGGAGATATTCTTGCAAAGTTTTGACCCCAAAAATTGTCACTTGATGCCTCAAAATGGATCTACAAGGTTATGGACCCCAAATTTCCAAACTAGTACTTGCTACTAAAATGGGCCCTACATGCCAATTCCTCCAATTTTTCCACCCATAAAGTACCAAGATATATGAAAAACTATGTAAAATTATATAATGATCCATTCCAAATCAATATCTATACGATATCATTATCACATTACACATATAATTTTATGTGGAAATACTGAAGGAAAAATCCATCTTCAATGTCCTCAACCTATCTTTCTCTATCTCTCTCTCTTTATTCAAATTCTATAGAAATATATCATAAT
>ML834367.1:63812-76229 GCA_009831015.1 Picea engelmannii
TATTTTTCTTCCCATAATGATGATATATCTAATGGGAGAGGGGAAGGAGGATTGAATGGGAGATCAAGAACAAGTGATCTTATCAGGGAAAAATTTCAAAGACTTGTGGAATTTTTTCATGCTTAAGGAGGGAAATTTTATTATGATAATGAAAGTAGGGATGATATGGAGGTTCCAATGTGGTTCAAAAATATTTTCATGAAGTGGAACCACAAGCCACCTCCTAAGTTGTACATTGATTTTGTACTCAATGGTCACACATATCGCATTGATTCATCCTCAATACATGTGTTGGGTCTAATTTTCATGGATATTGTAAACTTTTCATACAAATGCACACTTGAGTTAATGCAGTATGTTGGCCCATTGTAAAAGTATGGATATTGGATTATATTGACTAGATATGCGAAGAGCATGCAAATATATGGACATCCAACAAATTATAACGAGAAAAATAATATTGGGTGTTAATCCACAAATCAATGTAGATATTGAGATTGAGGAGAATGTGAGTCACCAAATCATTCAATGTCAGGAACATATTGTCACCATCGGATTACAAATGCACACTAATGCATACTAAGGAAGCACACTAAAAATCACACTTTAACCTAACAAAATATTAGACCAATTTGATCTTAACTAAATCCTAAGTGTCTAAATATCCTAACATCCCCCCTTAAGAACAACTTGGGATAGGATTGATGGATTTACAAAGGCGATACAATAGTAGAAGGAATGAGGCATTAAAGTCTATCCCTCCTTGATGACAACTTCTTGAAATCCTTACTCAAATGAAATCATACTATGGTATGTGCAATGAGAACACAATATGTATCTTGCGAAACCAAATATGGGACAAAACCTAGCTAGAAGGTGACTCCTATGCTCTGCTTTCTTTTCTTAAATTATGAAAATGAAAATACAAAGAAAGGGACACTCACTATGGAGTTTCCTTTGACAGTATGACATGAATGGGTACTACAAAATCCTCCTCCTCCTTGTTATACTCTCAAATCCCACTCTTAGATGATTTTCTCAACTATGAAACAAGTACACTGCTAAAAGATTGGAACCCCCTCTCCTCCTAGTGACCCAATATTTAACTTAGTCTCCTATCCATCTAGGGTTAGTGTTTTCACATCCTCAACCCTCGATTAGTGTTATGTTTTGGATATTCTATAATATTCTTGAAATTCCACATGTGTGAGTAATGGGCTTTGACGTGGCATCAACTCTCTACCGTGGTGGTCAACAAGGTACACCAACTTGCAAGAGGCATAACTTCAGCATATGAACTCCAACTGAGGGGATTTTCACAATGTTGGAAAACTATTGGTGTGTAGAATAGTGTCAAGTGGTTGGGAAATCTTCTTGCAAAGTTTTGGCCCCAAAAAATGTCACTTGATGCCTCAAAATGGATCTAGAATGTTATGGACCCCAAATTTCCCTACTAGTACTTGCTACTAAAATGGGTCCTGCAAACCAATTCTTCCAATTTTTCCACCCATAAAGTACTGAGATATATGAAAAACTATGTAAAATTATATAATGATCCATTCCAAATCAACATCTATACAATATTATTATCACATTACACATATAATTTTATGTGGAAATATTGAAGGAAAAAACCACCTTCAATGTCCTCAACCTCTCTCTCTCTCTCTCTCTCTCTCTCTCTCTCTCTCTCTCTCTCTCTCTCCAAATTCTATAGAAATAGATTATAATTGACTTGATGGAATCTTCATCAAATTACAAGACAATTCATATACCAGGTTGTAGGCCATGGAAAACTCTTTTCTCATTCTCTCTTTTGTATCAATCACACCTCTTATCTTTTTTACTATCTACATGCCCCCTCTTCATATTTGGTCATGTTATTTTATTGTTACTCAATATGTAATTGATTTTCCTTTCAACTTCTTGACACTTCCTTAGTTGTGCTCATCATTTCCTCTTCTCTTTTGAAACAATTCCAATTTATTTTCATATCATTGCTCCATGTAACTCATGTTAGAGTTGGTTATCATCACATTAATTATCCTTTAATTTGTCTATGGTTCATTGTGTGTTTCATGACTGTTGTTCTATTTTATCCTTAGTCAAACCTACCACATGCATTCACTTAAAGCATTAAATACATGTCTTTTAGGGAGAAACAAAAGAATTCCCATGAAATAATTGAAAAAGAAATAGTTGTGTGTAGTACTTATCTTGATCTGGCATGCACTTTAATATAGTGAAATAAAATGTGGGGTTCTCATTCTCTATTTATTACAATCCTTTGGGTTAATTGTTTCTTATTTCTTCCTCACATGGATGGAATTTTTTCTTGCAAGTATAACTAATAGCTATCCATTATCTGAAATTAGGCCAAGATGCCCTTCTCCCATCGAATTGAGTCTTCCAAAGATATACAAAAACATGCTAATGAAATCATTTGATGCAGGAGAATCGTACAAAGCCAAAGCACGCACCTAACCAAAGGGACAATTGAACGCACAGATGTAAGAAGAGCAAGTTTTTTATGAAAACATTTTGAATTTTGAAAAACTGAAGCATTAATGTAATAAGCTAGGAGGAGCATACTTACATTTATGTCTTGGAGATATGAACAGATCTGGAGAAATTATTCTCATCTGTCATATGTAATAGGAATTTAAGACTATTAATGTAATGTAGGTAGATATGAATGTTAGACTAGACAATTTTAGAAGCGTAGGAGGGAAAACGAATATAGACACCCTTACCCTTGCATCATTGTAACAGTAGCATTATCATCATTGAGAGTTGTAGAGAAGAACCCGTGTACAGGAGCACTTGAGTTAATATATGAAGCTTTGACTCAATTTTCATGGTGTTATGATGCTTACTGTTTAAATTTGTTAAATGGTATGTTTACAACTGTTTTATTTCTCTATTATGCATTTATTCCAATGTTCTATTGTGTGTATGATTTCATCTTGAATGTATGAAGTCTAAGAGAGAAGAAGAATGAGTTTCAATTGTTTCTCTTCCTGAGAATTTCTTGCAAGGAGTGCAGTGAACATCCGCAAGTTGTGCATTGATGAGGATCTGAGTTTTATCTCAGAAAGCTCGGGAGAGATATTGTTGTTCTCATACCAACAGAAGTGCAGGTGAAGCATAGAGCCGTGCAAGGTGTGTGTAGGTTTGTGGAAGCCTTATAATTTATCAACTAAGGTGAAGTTTGAAGGACCACTGTTGCAAAGAGTGCATAGAGTCGAAGACTCAAATAACCAAAGGTTATTTGAAAGTTCGCCACAAGGAGTGTGAGCAGAAACCCTTTTGAAAGAATTGAGTTTGCAAGTGAATTATCAGGAGGGATAACACCTTTGAACACTTCAAAGGAAGACAAAGATCGAATCACTTCAAAGGGAGACGAAGATCGAAATCGTCTCATAGAAATTAAGTTCAAGAGGGAGAACATTCAATCGTTGGGAAGAAGTCATTTGAAGCATGAATCGGGTGGTCAGTATTCTCCATGGAGAGATTGCGAAGTCATGAGGACCGTAGGATCCAGTGGAGCCATATGGACGGTGAGAGGCCTTCATGAGGGAATTGCAAAGTTGCGAGAGTAATTGGATTTGATAGAGTTGCAAGGTGATTAGAGGCTGGTGAAACCCATCACCTTAGGATCCAGAATCAATGTGAGTCATTGATCATGATTTGTGTAAGTCGTTGGATCATATCGCAAACTCAGGGTTCATGAGTTTGGAGGTCAGACCAAATTCTTGGTCTTGTGTGAAGTTATGAGTTACGAGGAGCAGGGAAGGAGATCCAAACCATTAGATCCAAGCCACGGGAGAATCGTTGGATCAAAATCTTCACGGGGTATCGTGTATCGGAGGTTCGGAGATTGAAAGAACTTATTTTCGACTACAGAAGTCACGAAGTGATGAGCGTCGAGGGCTCATTTGAACACGTAGCACACCCGATAGGTGGGGACCTCATGGTTGATAAGTGGCGCAAACATAGAGCATAGAGAAAAGTGGAAGTGGGTGACAGGTGGTGGATACATGTCACCTAGGAAAGGAGTCAACCCATAGTTGACTTATTACGTCTCGGGGATTCGCAAAGGAGGAGCACAAGGACTCAACGCTCCAACTCACAAAGTTGCAATTTGCGAGGGATGGTAAAGCTAGGCCCTAGCCAGTGGTTGTGTGTAGAGGTGCTAGCAAGGAAGGGGCCATACTTGTATCGCACTCTCGGGTATCAAAGGCTTGGAGCTGAGGGTCTTCAATTCACAAACTCGTGAGATCGCGAGTCACGAAAGGTGCTTACGCTAAGGCCCAGGTTGTGGTCGTGTGGAGACGAAGACTCGCACCTGGTGCATGTGGTGCAGGTGGAGTTTTTGTGAAGGAGCTGTGGATCATATTCATTGAAGGTGTCAGCAAGGAACCAAAGGAGCCGCTTTGGCTCGAGGAGAATTTAGAACGATCCTGAGTGGATCTTGACAGAGGATCGGGGGTCTTTCTATCAATTTGGTATCATAGCACAGAATAATTTCTTTGCTTTCTGTAGCAGAAAGAAGGGGAAAAAAATTTACAACCATGCCACCGAGAAGAAGAGACAGGAAAATAACTAATCCAGTGAAGGAAAGAGAAATGCCGAGAAGAAGAGACGGGCAAATACCTGATCCAGCAAGGGAAAGAGAAATGCATGAATTACATGCCAGACTTGATGCTATGGAGACAACACAAAGGTGCATAGTTAACGCTAGGGATATCAGCGAAGCTGAAAGTGAAAATGAAGCTGGAAACGAAGAAGTTGCAGTCGAAGATGCTACAGAAGAACGCCTATTTAGGGTTGTTGCAAGGATAGGTGCCAGAGCAAAAATGGACATTCCAGTGTACAAAGGCAACTTGGATGTTGAAGAGCTTCTAGACTGGATAAGATATCTAGACAAATACTTCAACTATGAGGATGTCGAGGAAGACAAGAAGGTCAAACATGTTGTTACCAGACTTAAAGGGCATGCAGCATTATGGTGGGATGAACTGCAGGCTGACAGACACTGCAAGGGAAAGAAAAAAATCAAGAGCTGGGATAGAATGGTTGCAAAGATGATAGCCAAATTCATACCCAGGGATTATCAAATCAATCTGTTTCGAAGGATGCAGAATTTGAGACAGAATCTGATGTCAGTGAAAGAATACACTAAAGAATTCTACAGGATAAACATTAGAGTAGGTCATCGAGAAAGCGATGATTAAAAAGTTGCCAGGTACATGAATGGTCTACGATATGACATTCAAGATGAGATGGGCATGCTGACCATTCGAAATGTGGAAGATGCTTATCAGATGGCTCTGAAAGCTGAAGAGAAGATGAGTTGGAAGCAAGGTCAAAGAGGTTGAGGCAGAAATCAAGCTAGAGGCAAAAAAATTGCCCAAGACAGAACTCAGAAACCTAAAGAAGAGGGGAAGAAACCTCAAACTCAACCTGAGAGAGGAGGAAGCTCACAGGGAAGGCAATATGCTAATAGAAATACTTTTCCTCGAGCCAGTGGAAGAGGAAGAGGCAGAGGAGGTGAAGTGAAATGCTTTGTCTGTGGAAAAATCAGACATAAATCCTATGAGTGTCCAGATAAGAAGAAATATGGTGGTGAAACTCACATTTCTGAAGCTCAAGGATAGAATGTTGAGGCATAAGATGCTGAGGGTGGAAGATCCTTAATGATGAGGAAAGTTCTCTTAAATCCAGAGAAGGAGCCAAAGAACCTAGCCCAAAGAAACAATCTATTTAGGACTACTTGCAAAACTAAGGATAGAGTATGCAGGGTCATAGTGGACAGCGGTAGCACAGACAATCTTGTATCTACAGAGATGGTAGAAAAGTTGGAGCTGGAGACTGTTGTACATCCAAGCCCATACAGAGTTTCGTGGCTACAAAAAGGACATCAGGTAAATGTCACTAAACAATGTTTAGTTGAATTTAAAATAGGAGGATATAAAGATGAAATATTATGTGATTTCATTCCCATGGATGTTTATCATCTATTGTTGGGTAGACCATGGCAATATGATAGAAACGTGGTTCATGATGGGAGAAAGAACACGTACACCCTGGAGAAAAATGGTAGGACTCACATGTTGTTTCCAATTAAGGATAAAGAGGTGAAAACAAAAATGAGCAACATTGTACTTCTCATGAGTGGGAAGGAACTTCTTAATGAGGTTAAGAAGAAGGAAGACACACAATTTATTGTGGTCAAGAAGCCCATAATTGTTTTGACTAGTATGAGGATAGATGATTTACCAGAAGAAATCCAGGAGTTGCTGGGAGAGTTTGCTGATATAGTAGTGGACGAACTACCTTGTTTGTTACCACCTATCAGGATTATAAGTCATCATATTGATCTTATACCTAGAGCCAGTTTTCCGAACAAATCCACGTATCGGTTGACGCTGCAGGAAAATGAAGAAGGTAAGAGACAGGTCCAGGACTTAATGGATAAAGGATTGATTCGGGAGAGCTTGAGTCCATGCATTGTTTCAACAGTGCTCAGCCCAAAGAAAGATGGAGGCTAGAGAATGTGTACAGACTCAAGGGAAGTCAATAAGATTACCATCATGTACATATTTCCATTGCCAAGGATGGACGACTTGATGGATTTCTTGAGTGGAGAAAGATTTTTTTCAAAGATTGATTTGAAAAGAGGATATCATCATATTAGAATGAGAGAAGGTGATGAATGGAAGACAACATTCAAGACGAATGAAGGGATATATGAATGGCTTGTCATGCCATTTGGCTTAACGAATGCGCCTAGTACTTTCATGAGGTTGATGAACGAAGTCCTGAAGGATTTCATAGGGAAATTCATCATTGTATATTTTGATGATATATTAATTTTCAGCAAGACAAAAGTAGAACACTTAAAGCATTTAGTTGCAGTAATGAGGAGATTGTAGCAAGAGAAATTGTTGATTGATATGAAGAAATCATCATTTATGAGGACATAACTCATTTATTTGGGTTTTGTTATCTCTATAAATGAATTAAAAATGGATCCGAAAAAGATAAAGATGATTAAGGATTGGCCATCGTCGAAGAACATGTTTAAAGTTCGAAGGTTCCATGGTTTGGCTAGCTTCTACAGGAAATTCATCCAAAACTTCATTGGAATTAGTGCACCAATGATGGATATAGTGAAGAAAAGACATAAATCTTTTCACTGGATGGAAGAAGCAGAGAAGAGCTTCAATATGTTGAAGAAGAAGATCACTGAGCAACCAATTCTGGTTTTTCCAGATTTCAGCAAGACATTCTAGGTCAGGTGTGACACGAGTGGGTTTTCAGTTGGAGCGGTCTTAAGCCAAGACGATAGGTCGGTCATGTATTTCATTGAAAAACTGAATGAAGCAAACATTAAGTACTCCACATACGACAAGGAATTCTACATGGTCATACAAGCACTGAAGAAATGGAGACATTATTTGGTTCCCAAGGAGTTTGTTTTGTACAACGATAATCACGCTTTGTAATTCATAACTCGACAGGAGAAGTTGAACCAAAAACATGCTAAATGGGTTGAATTCATGCAGAATTTTAATTTTGTGACTAAGCATATTTCTGGAACTGCTAACAAAGTTGTTGATGCTTTGAGCAGGAAATGTTTGCTTATGCAGGAATTCAGAGTCAAGACTTTGGGTTTTGATAACCTCAAATAAATGTATAGGGATGATCCAGATTTCAAGGAGGCATATGAGGCATCTGAGAATCCAATTCTCAAGGAAAAAATCCAATGGAATGAATACATGATCCAAGATGGATTATTGTTCAAGGGAAATCAACTATGTATTCCAAAATGCTCCATGAGGGAGAATTTGCTAAAATGTTCATGATAAAATGTTCTCAAAGTTGAATAGCTCATATTTTTGGCTAGGGATGAGGACAGATGTCAAGAAATTTGTGGACAGGTGCAGAATTTGTCAGCACACAAAAGGAAAAAGGAAGAACGTAGGATTATACCAACCATTTCCCATTCCTGAAAGGTCATGGGATGCACTAAGCATGGATTTTATATTGGGACTGCCAAGGACACAAAGAGGATGTGATTCGATCTTTGTGGTAGTCGATAGATTTTAAAAAATGGCACATTTCATACCATGCCAAAAAACTAGTGACGCAACTCATATTGCGAACCTGTTTTTCAAGGAAGTTGTCAGACTTCACGGTTTGCCAAGGAGTATCGTTTCTGATCGAGATACCAAGTTCGTAGGATATTTTTGGAGGACCTTATGGAAGAATTTGGGTACAAATTTGTCTTTTAGCTTATCATATCATTCTCAGATGGATGGATAGACAGAGTTCGTAAATAGGAGCTTGGGAGATTTGTTGAGGAGCTTAGTGAATGAACACCACAGTTAGTGGGATCACATTCTGCCATAGGCAGAATTCGCTTACAATGATTCAATCAATAGAAGCATAGGGTAGAGTCCATTCTATATTGTATATGGAATGCAGCCAAGGGGAGTTTCTGAATTGAAAGATTCGGAACAAAATGAATTCATGAGTGCTAGTGCAGAGAAATTTGCAGAAGGAATGAAGGAGCTTCACAGCCGAATCAAAGAGAGATTGTAGAGTTCAAGTCAAGAATAAAAGCGGAGAGTAGATCAACACAGGCGAGAACTTCAATTTGAAGTTGGTGATCTGATTCTTGCACATCTAAGGAAGGAAAGGTTCCCAAGGGGAACATATAACAAACTAAAGATGAAAAAGATTGGACCATGCAAGGTCATAAGGAAATTTGGGGCAAACGCATATGAGATTTAATTACCCAATGGGGTCGGAATCTCATTGATATTCAATGTCACGGATTTGTACCCTTACAGAGCTGAAGAAGTAGGAGCAGAGGATGAGCAAGAAGAAGTCCAATGGACAAAACAAATGTCTGTAGCTGAAAAGCCATAGATGGAAAGTATAATTGACAAGAGGATTAACCGAAAGACCATGAGAAAGGATTATTTTGAATACTTGGTCAAGTGGAAGGGACATCCAGTTGAAGATGCCAGTTGAGAGGATGAAGCAACAATTGAAAAGCATGAACAGACCATGCAAGAGCTCATGAACAGGAGTTCATGAAAATTTTCAAGTGAGGGAGTATGATGCAGGAGCATCGTACAAAGCCAAAGCATGCGCCTAGCCAAAGGAACAGTTGAACGCGTGGATGCAAGAAGAGCATGTTTTTTATGAAAACGTTTTGAATTTTGAAAAACTGAAGCATTAATGTAATAATCTAGGAGGAGCGTACTTACATTTATGTCTTGGAGATATGAACAGATCTGGAGAAATTATTCTCATCTGCCGGATGTAATAGGCATTCAAGTCTGTTAATGTAAAGTAGGTAGATATGAATGCTAGACTAGATAGTTTTAGAAGTGTAGGAGGGAAAACAGATATAGAAACCCTCACCCTTGTATCATTGTAACAGTAACATTATCATCATTGAGAGCTGTAGCAGAGAGCTGTAGAGAAGAACCCATGTACAGGAGCACTTGAGTTAATATATGAATCTTTGACTCAATTTTCATGGTGTTATGATGCTTACTATTTACATTTGTTAAATGGTATGTTTTGTTAGTTGTGGAGCCTGATTATCTTCCTGATTTAGAGGTCTTTTACTTTCAGCCGTGTTTATACCCCATGAAGTATTTACACCCTAGAAGTGTGTACACTCTTCCATGCGGGGGAGTGCGGAGGGGGGGTACCCCATCTGCGAGGTCTGCGGGGGCTATCCCGCTGGCTGGGGGGTCTGGGGGCAAGTGGGCCCCCAACGGGGGTTCGGGGGCGAAGCCCCCAAAGAAAAAATTGCCTTGTAAAAGTATATTGTAATTTCATTGTCAATCTGGACCGTTCATTATAAGGTCACAGATCTAATGATAGAGATTATGTTAGGGTTTTTTACCCTAGAAGGCAACCCTCTTTTATGAGGGAAATGTATTGCAGCTATGTATCTTGGAGAGTATTGTATTCTGAGAGAGGAGACTGCGAGAGAAAGAAGAGGAAGTTACAACAGGTTTTGCTGTAGGTTGTATCCCTTCATTTTGCTAGATAATAATAAAGAAAGGACTTGGCAATTTCTCTGGTGGACGTAGCCCACACTGGGTGAACCACGTAAATCTATGTATCTCTTGTATTATGTATCTTCTATGTTTTTTTTCCGCATTTGTTTTATTTTATTGCTCCGCGGTCCTGTTTTTCTAACATGTTTACAACTATTTTATTTCTCTGTTATGCATTTATTCCAATGTTGTATTGTGTGTATGATTTCATCTTGAATGTATGAAGTCAAAGAGAGAAGAAGAATGAGTTTCAATTGTTTCTCTTATTGATAATTTCCTATAAGGAGTGCAGTGAACATCTGCAAGGTGTGCATTGACGAGGATCTGAGTTTTATCTCAGAAAGCTCAAGAGAGATATTGTTGTTCTCATACCAGCAGAAGTGCAGGTGAAGCACTGAGTCGTGCAAGGTGTGCGCAGGCTGGTGGAAGCCTTAGAATTTATCAACTAAGGTGAAGGTTAACGGACCACTGTTGCAAAGAGTGCACAGAGTCGAAGACTCAAATAACCAAAGGTTATTTGAAAGTTTGTTGCAAGGAGTGCGAACAGAAACCCTTCTAGAAGGCTTGAGTTTGCAAGTGAAAGCTCAGGAGGGATAACACCTTTAAACACTTCAAAGGAAGACGAAGATCGAAACACTTCAAAGGGAGACGAAGATCGAAATCGTCTCATAGAAATTAAGTTCAGGAGGGAGAACATTCAATCGTTGGGAAAAAGTCATTTGAAGCATGAATCGGGTGGTCAGTATTCTCCGTGGAGAGCTTGCGAAGTTGCGAGGACCATAGGATCTAGTAGAGCCATATGGATGGTGAGAGGTCTTCATGAAGGAATTGTGAAGTTGCGAGAGTCATTGGATTTGACAGAGTTGCAAGGTGATTAGAGGTCGGTGAAACCCATCACCTTAGGATCCAGAATCAACGTGAGTCATTGATCGTTCTTTGAGTAAGCCGTTGGATCATATTGCGAACTCGGGGTTCGTGAGTTTGGAGGGTAGACCAAATTCTTGGTCTTACGCGACGTTCCGAGTTGCGAGGAGTAGGGAAGGAGATCTGGACCGTTGGATCCAAGCCATGGGAGAACCATTGGATCAAAATCTTTGCGGGGTATCGTGTATTAGAGGTTTGGAGATTGAAAGAACTTATTTTCGACTGTAGAAATCATGAAGTTCCAAGCGTTGAGGGCTCGTTTGAACACATAGCACACCCGATAGGTGGGGACCACGTGGTTGACAGGTGGCGCAAACATAGAGCGTAGAGAAAAGTGGAAGCAGGTGACAGGTGGCATACACATGTCGCCTAGGAAAGGAGTCAACCCATAGTTGACTTATCGTGTCTCGGGGATTCGCAAAGGAGGAGCACAAGGACTCAACGCTCCAACTCGAAAAGTTGCGAGTTGTGAGGGGTGGTAAAGCTAGGCCCTAGCCAGTGGTTGTTTGTAGAGGCGCTAGCAAGGAAGGGGCCATACCCGTATCACACTCTCGGGTATCGGAGGTTTGGATCTGAGGGTCTTCAATTCACAAACTCGCGAGAACGCAAGTCACGAAAGGTGCTTGCGCTAAGGCCCGGGTTGTGGTCATGTGGAGGCGAAGACTTGCAGTTGGTGCATGTGGTGCAGGTGGATTTTTCATGAAGGAGTTGTGGATCAGATTTTTTGAAGGTTTCAGCAAGGAAGCAAAGAAGCCACTTCGGCCTGAGGATAATTTAGAACGATACTAAGCAGATATCGGCCGAGGGTTGGGGGTCTTGCTATCATCATTGCAAATGAAACTCCCTTATTTCATATTTTTCTTCCCATAACGATGATATATATAATGGGAGAGGGGAAGGAGGCTTGAATGGGAGATCAAGAACATGTGATCTTGTTAGGGAAAATTTTCAAAGACTTGTGGACTTTTTTCATGCTTAAGGACGGAAATTTTATTACAATAATGAAAGTAGGGATGATATGGAGGTTCCAATGTAGTTCAAGAATCTTGTCATGAAGTGGAACCACAAACCACTTCCTGAGTTGGACATTAATTTTGTACTCAATAGTCACACGTATCGCGTCGATTCATCCTCAATACATGGGTTGGGTCTAATTTGCATGAATATTGTAAAATTTTCATCCAAATGGACAATTGAGTTGATGGAGTATGTTGGCCCATTGTAAAAATATGGATATTGGGTTATATTGACTAGATATTTGAAGAGCATGCAGTTATATCGACATCCAACACATTATAATAGAAAAAAAGGAAGGAATCAGAACAAAGGAGCACCCATTTATATAGATGGAAGGCCAATAGATTTGGGAAATGTTACATGGTTTATAAATAATTCACAGCCC
>ML834368.1:0-13322 GCA_009831015.1 Picea engelmannii
CATTATTCCACAATTAAGCATGGGTTCTCTTACTCCACAAAGCATCTTCCCGTGAGGTCTTTCACCATAAGGGGACCACTTTGGAGTTCATCCATATTTACTTCTTATCAACCATGAGAAAAAAAATAATGAGTCATATTTACATCAAACAATATTGGGTCCATTACCTAAACCTTTGTGCTACGGGGCTTTCTTCAAGGGTTGACATCAATGACAACCAACCTTAATCAACAATAATACACTCATCACTTCACTTTATTATTTACCTTCTAAAATCTCTTAAACCACTTTGACTACTTTGACCTTTTGGGGCTTCTAGATGACTCATGACGGTTCTCCAACTTCACATGGCCATAAATCTCTAACCGTGAGGAGTTATGTGACGTTTCACATACCAATTAATGCCAAAAAATTCCCTTTTACGTAATCTTAGTCTAGCTGGTTTGAAAAATGGATTATCTTGCATCAAATAGATGTCCTTTCAAATCCAATTTATGAGTGTGAAAGGGACAAGTTCACTCGGCAATAATTTCGCTTTTTGAAACGAGTCGGAAAAGAGGTTAAATTAGACTCGTTTGGAAGTCCTGTAGGTATAGGTCATTATGTTTATGAGTAAGAAATGAGGTTCGAACATAAAGTCATGTATTATCTATAAGGGACTCCCGGTCCTACAGACAAAAATATTTGCATGGGAACCGAATGAAATAGATGATCTAACTAGGGTACCCATGTTTGGTAAGTATCTACCATTCGATAACGACACTTCTAGTTGCAGATAGAAGGTTTTGTGTTGCTATGAAATGGGTTCGTACCTAAGGCATATGAGTGACAGTCATAGGACGATGCCAGTGTGTATGATGGATTGGATACCTATCCTATATGTTGGGTAACAAAAATACATGTCCAAAGTTACAAACGGGCGACATGGCACTGAAAACCGCAAGAATCCCTAGATAAAACTACAAAAACCAACTCCATCCATTGTCATATTAGTTTATTAGGCCAAAATATTGGATGAAACTATGCAAAGTGGGTAAAAAATTGCTATAAATAGTAAAAAAAGATCAATTTTACTATCCATTTGTATTTTTTACCCAAATAGTGGATTTTGGACCAAATTGCCTCCAAATTTCAACTGTTGATTGTGGGAGCTATGAGTGACAAAATTGACGACCGTCTGGATCAGGTAATTCATCTTGCTCTCTTCTTTCTTTTTAGTGGATTAAAATTCGTAGTTAGGCCTCCTTTTACTATTTATTTAGGGAGAAACTTCAAAACTTAGGTGTACGCGGGCTACAATTTATTAGGTCACGTATACGCATACTTATACGCATTTGTTTGAAAAACACCCAGTGTATAAGCAACCCTATACACAACTGTGTACACTACAACTCGCGTATATTTTCATGGATAATGTTTTTTAAAGGTTGCTAACTCAAAAAAGGGTTTGACTCTTGCAGGATGGTGCTAGAGTAGAGAGAAAGAGAGCATGAAGAGGTGGATGTTGCAGTGGAGAGAGATCCAGCGGCCCAAATGGCCTTAAAAAGGTGTGGGTTATACAAGTTTTGGGTTCTAAAAAGTATGAGGGCTCAAGTGAGATTGCTTTAGTTGCTTGTGAACTACTGGGATCCAGATAGTGAAAGCTTCAAGCTTAATGGACAACCATTGAGGATTGAAGTTGAGGACATCTATTTCTTGACGAGATTGTCATGTCGGGGTGAGGTGGTTAAGATAAAATCTCAGAGAGATGGGAGTGGCATGAATATCAAGGATTACATAGCCACTCATTGCATTGCAGGCACCGAGAAGGTAGGGAGCCAACTCCCAATCAGAGTGATCAACAATCTGAGTCTCAAGATTGTTGTCCTAGTTTTGACACGGATCACAGGATTGACCTCTTTGCACTAGGCATGGAGGCCACTTATGTTCTACTCAGTGGAGTGCTTGTGACCCACAATGTACGAATGGTGTACCTCACTACTGGCCAACATGAAGATCCAGTTGACAGACTGCAAACTAGGTAGTAAGAGGAAATTCGGGTTTACTTCTATCCTTTGTAGTTTTTTCTTCGAGCGGGTTCAAGGCTTGGGACCTATAGTTGAGATGATTCCGCGTGGACCTCGCGATCCAACCATGGCATGGTGGACCGAGGTGATGAGGCGATAGAGGGGTGGTAGGGTACCAACACCCTACAACGATGACTTTTTCTTCTGGTGGGGTCAACAGGTGATAGATCTGGATGACTACCCCTACGCAGGGATTGACTTCAGAGGAGATCCTAACATTCCATTACCACCAAGGTCTGCCTACGAAGACATAGGTATGTCACATTTTTTTGAATATTTCATTTTTTTGTATAGGAAAACAAAAATATTTTTGGATGATGTTAAGTAATTATTAAGCATGTATGTGACGCAGACGTAGGTCCACGACGACCGAACAAAATTCCATGCATAGAGTGCTTCAAAACATGTAGGGAAGCATGCCTCGTTTGACGCAGAGGATTCCTCTGGTTCAGGTGGAGGATCTGCCGGAAGCTATGCAGCGACAGGTGGTAGGTGTGCCCCGTGCTTGGGTACGACTCTTTTGGCGTCTCGCAAACGTCGTAGTCTGCTATCATGACACTCATCCGGTGCCAGAGGCATAGATGTCATGATTATTGTATGATCAACTATATATGTATATTGAGGGTGTCAGCCCCAATTTTGTTCTATAAACATCATATTTTTTGAAATGTATATAAAAACATGGATCTTCGACTTTACTTATGTTACAACATGTACATTGGTGAAAATGTTTTCTTTTCTTTAGTTATGTGACAAATGCCAATCTAAAACAAAATTAGCATATGCATCAGATACATAATTAGAACTTCTAGGTATGTGATGATAAATAATAAAATCAAACTGTTGTTCTAAAAGTCGTACCCGTAGGAATTTTCGAAGTAGAGTAGGGTCACACACACGGTTATTGTCGTTCAACTGACATACTACTAACTGGGAGTCCATGCAAACTTATAATGAGAGAATACCATGTGAAATGGCACCGCGCAAAAGTTCTATAATGATGCTATATTCGACTGCATTATTCATCGATGGACCTAAGAAAACGCCACCTAAAGAAACTAGTAGACCCTCGGATGAGTAAACAACCCAGGCGATGGAAGCCAAGTTATGTGTATGACGACTGGCCCTGTCTATGAATCCTAAGTAGACCAAAGAATTTGTTGACATCTGCCAACCAAGGGAAAACTCGATAAGCAAGCTAAAGATAAAAACAAAGGAAAACGATATATAATCTAAAATAAATTAGTATACAAATATTTACGCCCAAGCTTGGGGCTCAAGTGTAATATATTTTCAAATAGAGCCCATTCCTGGGCTCATCCGACATGTTCCCTTCATAATATTCTAATTCATATGATCCTTTTTCTAAGACACCTCACATGATATAGGGACCGTGCCACACGGATTTGAACTTGCCTGCCCCCAATGGCTCTTTGGCTTGATCATATAGGACCAAGTCACCCTTAGTGTACTGTTAAGGACAGATAGACTTATCATATTGGACCTTGACATGTATTTTATTCTCTTCGATAGACATAGAGGCGTCTCGACACTACTCATCTAGACTCTTTAGATGTACGAGGCGTTGTTCGAGATCAGAAGTGTCAGGTAGGAGCACAACTACCAATCTAAGAGAAGGGATTTCACATTCAATAGGTAAGATCGACTCCACACCATGTACTAACTGGAAAGGAGAAAATACGGTGGAAGTATTAACCGAGGTTCGGTATGCCCAGAGTGCTGAATAAAGAATGATATGCCAGTTAGATTTTCTCCAGCTAACAATTTTATGTAAAATGGTCTTGAGAGATTTTTTCACAACCTCTACTTGTCCATTTTCCTGGGGGTAGTAAGGGGAAGAATGACCATGCCTAAAACTTAGTTTTGATGTTATTTATTTCATCATTTAATTTTGAAAGTGAATTCCATGATCAATGACAACTCACTCGGGATTATGAACCTGAATATAATTTGATTGAATACGAAGAAGGCGTCAGTATTCCCATCAGATTTAACTGTAGGCATGGCCTCGACCCACTTAGTGAAGTATTCTACGACCATGATAATGTGTTGATTCACCCCAGCCAAAGTTGGGTTGCAATCCACAAAGTCCACCCCCCATTTGGTGAAGGGATCGACAGTAATGACTGGATGGACAGGGGCTGGATGCGAGCACATATTCCAAGTGAACACCTGACAGGGGTGACACTTCTTAACTGCTTCGATGCAATCTTTAAAGATAGATGACCAAAAATAATCGAATCACAAAATTTTATGGGCCATTGCAAGCCCAGATAGATGACCACCACAATTCCCACTATGGCAATCATTTAGGATAGACTCAGATTCTTCGTGAGTTAAATAATGACACAAGATATTTTCTACTCCTCGATGATACAGAGTGTAACCGACGATAAGATCTTAGCTTGGTACTGTATACACCGTCGGTCATCTCGTGAGAGATGATGAGGGAACTTCAAAGTTTGAATATAGAGAAAAATATCTCCATACCAAGGTCCTGACGATGAGACAAGGAAAATGTTTTCATACACAAATGAATCGACATGAATAACATCCTCGTCTAATCGAGGGAAGTCGGATATTAACTCTGCAAAAACTAGTGATTTTTTGGACTTCGCAGAAGCGAAATCGAGATCGAACTCTTGTAGAATTACAATCCATTTATTGTACTTTCCCCCTATGATACGCATAGTAAGGATGTATTGAAATGGATTGACATCGACAACCATAGTAGTTTTGCAAAGCAATATATAATGTCGTAATCGTCGGACTGCATGAACGACAACCGAAATTAGCTTTTCAACATGAGAATATTTGAGTTCAGGGCCAACCAAGTTTCGACTAAGAGAGTAAATGACGTGCTCACGGAGTTCGTCATCCTCCTAAACCAAAACCATACCAATCATCTCTTCAGACGTAGCGACATAAAGAAAGTGATCTCTATTGTAGTCTGGAGACTTCAACAGAGGCGTCGATACCAAGGCTTTCTACAAAGCATTAAAGGATTCATAGGCTCACTGATCCCAGATAAAAGGAGTGTCCTTCTTCAAGAGATGCATGAAACCCTTAGTAATATTGGCATAGTTCACTATAAACCATCGTAAAAAGTTAGATTTCCTATGTAAACCTTGAAGTTGGCGAATAGTGCGCAGGGGAGGCAATCGAAGTATTACCTCAACCTTTAACGGATCTACCATGATCCCAGTCTCAGAGACTAAAAATCCTAGAAGTCGACATGTCCTAATGCAAAAGATGCATTTATGAGGGTTCAATTGGATGCAATAATGGAGACATCTTTCAAGGACTAGCCGAAGCTGCTTAGGGTGATCGAGTCTCTTACGGGAGTGAGCAACAAGATCGTCGAGATAGGCTTTGACTATATTCTTTAGATCATGAAATGTAAAGGTCATAGCTCATTGGAAGGTTTCTATGACATTTTTAAGACCGAAAGGCATCTTCCAGTATGTGAAAGTACCCCAAGGAAAAATAAATGTCATCTTATGTTGGTCCTTGGGTTTAATCTGAATTTGGTTATACCTTGAAAATCAGTCCATGAAAGAAAAAAATTCGCTTCCCACACACTCGTCGAGAATCTGATCGATGAAGGGTGTCAAGAAGTTGTCTTTAGGACAATCTTTATTCAGGTCACAAAAATCCATGCATACGCGGATGGTTCCTTGATTTTTATTAACAAGAACAGGATTGGATACCCATTCAGTCAAGGGAACCGAGTAGATAAATCCAACATTAAGTAGTTTTTCTACCTTTGCCTTAATAGCAAGGGCCTTCTTGGGATTGACATCTCTAAGACGTTGTCAAACATGCTTAGCAACCAGGTAAGTTTTAATCTCATGTTCAACATTTCAAGGGATGATTCTTGTCATCTCTTCATATGACCAAGCAAATACATCTTGGAATTCCTTGAAGAGTTCGGTGTAGATCAGAATTTATTCTGGCAAACAATCTGCACCGATGTATACATTTTCAACCTTGCAAGGAGTACGAGAGATATCGATCGCGACGGTAGGAGTGATACTCTCCATGTTTCCTTTGGCATAAATTTCGTGCATATCAAATGGAACTACGGTGTGACCGACTATCTCGCTCAAAGTAGATCTAAAATCATTTTTTTTTATTCTGGCAAGGTTTGGGAGGAAATAAGAGTGATGATGCATATCATCCCAAGGTCTATTAGAACCATTCATGGCCTTAATGATAGCTTCATCTGAAGGAAAATTCTGATCGAGGTTGTCATGTGAACAAGACGATGAAGTGGCCCACACGGGCTCCAGAACAGAATCATCCTCATTCGTCTACAAGGTAATAGGATCCAGGTCGACAGAAGATTCAAGAACAACTTGATACACAATCTCTGCTGCCGATAGTGGCATGGCCATTCCATAATGTAACTAACCTTCACAAGTCGTCATCAAGGAAGGTAGGGTCCAAGGATCGTTAAAATAGGAAGTTCAGAAGGGAATGGACCTCTCTTACAAAACATGCATACTAGACATGGCATATATATGGTGAACCGGTGCCATGAATTTGAAGGTACTCATAATGGATGAATACATTCCGACACCAATATTATCAGTTGTCGGCTGAGAATTGTTGATCATGGGGATCGATGGTCCAACAGATGCACTGGGGCTAGCATATGAAAAGGACAACTAGTCAATCATCATGATCTTCCCATCGTGAGGAAAACAAAGAGTACAAAAGACGAATGATACGAATGCATTCATAGCGTAAGTCCAATTGCATCCTAGTAACAAGTTATAGTCGAGGGTCATATCAACCACCTCGAAATCCACCTCTACTATCTTCCCACCTAACTGGACTGGAAAGGAAGGAAGAATACCATGAGGGTGGAAGGAATGACCGTCAAAAGCAATCAACATGGTTAGAGACTGAGAAAGGGTCAGAGAGCTGAGGGCTTTCCAATAGACCAGGGACTTCACACATGTTGCAGCGCCTTCATCAAAAATAATATGCTTGATGGTGTACTTTGAGTAACCCACGTGGATTTTGAATGCCACATGGTAATGAAAGTGAGGCTTCACATCTGTGACATCAAACTTGATAAATTTCGAGCCACAAGGATCTAGAGCTCCTAACGTATATAACAAGGCATTCCTTCATGAAGGACACATTTGGAGTACCTCGAGAGATGACATCACAGAAGGGGTTTGACCCAGGTCCTCAACAATAGAGAAATTCTAGGTGGCTCTAGCATTAGGATTATGGGTAGAGCGCTTGAGTACTCTTTTCAGAATACGAGGTGGGGGATCTAGTTTTTCGATTTGTAAGGGAATTTTCAAAGGAGGGGGAGACTCTAGACTAGGTATAGTCTATGGAGAACTGTAATCGTGAGACCGGGTGGCTACATTAACCTCGTATTTAACCATATTGATGCATAAATGATCATCATCTTGCGTCGATGGGTTTTGACTCCCACTCACCACATTTATGCCACTTGAGGAGCTCGAGGCCATGTGCTGGTTATGTGGAAAATGATTAGTTAGCATGGTGGGCGGTAGAGATAAAAGCCTTGCAGCTTCCGAAAGTTTGGGGCATCAATGGGTAAGGTGATCATCTGTACAAATCTTACAGGGAAACTTCACCTTGTGTCTTTCTTTGTTTCCCTCACCAACATTATTATTTGACTTCTCATTATTACCATTTTCCTTGGGTTTATTATTATTATTCTCACCCTTACGATTATTATTATGCCCTTTATTTTTATTCGCTCATGGTTGTTGGTTACCATTCAAGATGGTCAACGATTGCGCAAAATGTACATCTGTCGACTGAATGGGATTGGAGGACACAGACAAATATGGCCCTCCTATAGAATGGTTTAGAGACAACTCTTTCAAATGGCTTGTCAACGAGTTTGCGGATTTCACATTGGCCGAGCCTACAATGCCATCGACATGAGGCCCAAGATTTTGTCTAGGGTCATAGTTTGAACTCGGTGCCTCTGGAAGAATCTCCTACAACACCCCAAACTAAGCATATATAAGATCTAGCTCATGGGCTTTAAAAATTGCTTCTTCCTCAGATGTAGAAAAATCCTTCGAAATATAAGGCAAGAGAGACTTAAGGAACCACTCTAGTAGGAATTTTGGGGGTATGCAGGTCTTGATCAACCTCTTCCATCTACGCCACTCCTAGATGTGATCCAAGATATGCATAGCTTTGTCCTGATGTAAGTTCGATATAATTTTTAAGTCAACATCGTAACAAGTTGACAATTGGAAGTGGTTGAGGAAGACTAAAACCATCTAATTAAAATTTTCATATGACCCCCTTGGTAGCTCAATATACCATTTCGCGACGACCCCTGTAAGGGTGTGTTGAAACAATCTTAACCAAATAGAATTGTCGTTAAGGGAATTCGAAGAGCACCAAAGGTGAAAAGTAGTAACATGATCACTAGGGTCCTCACCATTCTTGCCTTCGAATTTTGGAATATCCAAAGGAATCTTAGTGGGGATGGGGGGCCATGCTAGATCATGACACATGGGGTCGTTCAATAACTTAGACAATTCTGGCAGATTGAGTGTGGCCAGAAAAAGGAAGATGGGGTTGTGGCATCTGGCCCCATGCTCCCTGGAAAGATTGTTGTTGGGGAATTGAAGCCCATCCAGGGTTCTGGTAAGCACCATGGCCCTGTCCGGGATTGTAAGAACCTCCTCCAAACTGATTCATGAGGGGTTGGTTGGGCACCATTCCAGTAGAAATGTTCTGATGAGGGTTGTAAAAACTTCCCCTAGCCGGAGTGGCTCCAGGTTGGGGGTTGTAAAACCTGCCCCCAGCCGAAGTGGCTCCAAGTTGGGGGTTTCCCAAGGTATGAAAATGACCTCCCCTGGATGTGAATCCGAAGGATACATGTGGATTCGTCATGCCAAACATGTTGGTAGGAATTGGTACATAGGAGGTGGGTGTAAAGGATAGACCATAAGCAATAGCTTGTCTGCCCGGTTGGTTACTCCATCCAGAAGCATTAGGAACATGATTAAACCCAGGGTTAAAAGGAGGAAAGCCTCCAACAGTGGGAGTCATTTGCGGGACATGGGTACCACCAAATGAGAAAGGAGTATGTGAAGGAGTTGTGCTCCCGAGTCCAATACTAGTATTCAGACCAACCACTAGGATCGAGGTTGAAAATTGCGAAGTGAAATTCGACATACCATAAGAAAAAGGACTAGAGGCCATAAGGATGGACTGAACATTATAGCTCGGTGAGTGACAAAGAGACCCAAAAGGGTTAGTGGCTATAGGTTAAGTATTCATTATACGATAGGCATAGGTGATGATAGGCACCTTCGACGCTACAACCATTGTGGTTGAAGGTGTCGAAAAGGTACCGTTAACTATAGTAGGTATGGGATTCGAAGGACTCCGAGTATCTTTCTAACTCGATTTAGTACCCATCCTTGTATGATCACATGTATGATAAGTGGAGGTGTGTGTACCACGTTTGATAAATTTACACCTTTTATAAGGCAAATACTCAAAATGCAGTGATAACTGTAACAAGCGGCGAGACCTGCGGGGAAGCTAGTATGGCTCTACGATGACTCAAGAATCGAGATATAAAACAAATCCTAAGGCCAACTAGTAATCAAAGAGCACACCAAAATAGAATCAAAGGTCCAAAATGAACACAAATGGGATCAAGTGGTTGAAAGGTGCCTCCCTCCATAAAGTAGGTATGCCTTGCCCAAGAGGGGCCTGAGACTCCTTGCTAAAGGTCGGAGGTATCAAAATAGATTATAAGGGCCCTCGTAGGCTTAATAACCAGTCGGTCAGATCCCCCCAGAGAGGTAATCCTCCATAAAGGTTGTGTGTTGTCTAACCCTTATCTGACCCAGGGTACCTGCAGAATAACCCCTGCAAGTAACCTATGTGGTACCTATGTCAAGCAACTAAGAAACCACGATATAACTGATGTGCGTGCGAACAGTCATAATTCGGGTCCACCGTATAGACAGGGTAGCAAATCCTGAAACCTCGAAAGCACCTCCTCTCACAGAGGTAAAGGTACTATGAAGATCCCCATATACGAATAGATCCCCAGAAATATATCTGACGCTAAGAAGGTATCGCGGGGATATCCCTTCAAACCTCACACGACCTCATGTTTAAATCCAGTGTAAGAGGAGCCTCTTGACGTCACCAATTATACAATGGATTTCTCCACTCCCTTAGGCATACACATATGTTGATTTAATAGCCTTGGATATGTTTACTCACAAAATCCTATTCCAAGGCTCTAAATCCTAAGCTAGTTTGTGCACCCTAGAAAGATAAAATCGTTTCTAATCAATTTTAAATTATCAACGTTACTTTTAGTGGCCTTGCTTACTAAAAAAGGTGCGGTCGTGAAACTAATGATGTTATGACTCAAAGAGTAAAATAAATGAATATGAATACAATGCAAAGTCCTAACTTTTTTATAGCAAGATTTGCCTCACCCTATGAAATCTGGCATAGAGGGACTTTTTCCATTTCCCTATGCAGACTTGAAGTCCCTTTTTGCAAATCCTAGAGCTAAAAACATGATTTTTCCACATATACGTGACCTGCCTATATTACATCATGCGTATACGCAGGTTTCACCACTACAACCCGCGTACATCAGGAAATGTGCCCAAAATAAAAAAAAAATGGTGTCAGGTTTCTATGTCACGTCACGAGATTAATGATCCTTGGCCTTCCATATACTGCAAACATTCCGATTCAGCCCTTTAGTTCCACTTGAAGGCTATAAATGGGCCAAATACGAGCTATGGAAAAGAGGAGAAATAATTCAACTTTAAGAGAAAAGTTACTCTGGAGAAATTATTCACTTCACATTGAGTCTGCATCCCTTTGTCCTTTAAGTTTGAACACATTGTTCAACCCCCAAGCTCTTCCTTTATTGATTGAGAACTTCATTGTCTCTCTTATATGAGATTGCCTTTGGTTGAGGATTGAAGTGGTGGAGGCCTAGCTGGAAGGAACTTAGTTTCTCAGTTCTGAACCGTGTCGACACAGAAGTTTGTAACTCATTCACTTCTGTTGATTATATCTTAATAGAAATACTCTTTTATCGTCCAATTAATATCTTGCAAATATTTGAATCATTATTCCATGGGCGTATTTGTTATGAATGTTGATGGATTATGCTATTGAATGTGCTAACAATACATATTATCACCATATGCTTGCGTTGCTTGGTTGTTGAGGACTAGTTGTAGGTATATTGCTTTGGGTCAAGTGCTCAACGGTGGACTTCAATGAATGTCCAGACGAGGTAGGCCTTTTATATTGTCTTGCTAGCATATTTGTTTATATATCATACTTGAGATTAGAGTTGATTTCTGCAGTCATTTACGTCTGTTGTAGTTTACCCCTAGCCATAGATAGATTTTCCTCGTAACCGAATTGGCGACCATACTGGGAAAAAATCTTCTTTTTTAGGGTTTGGAATGTTTTTCTCCTTAGATTTCTCTCGTTCATATTGAGTTTCTTGTCGTATGATTGCTTGATAGCCTCTGTTCACTCTAAGTCTGATTTTTTCATCTTTCTTCTTATCCTAGCTGTGTTTTGACACATATACGCGGGTTTTTGCTTGACAGTCGCATACATATGTGTGTTGTACTTCTCCAAGCTACGTACATACATGTTTTTCCCTTGAACAATCACGTACATCAACCTTTGTTGCTTGATTGTTGGGTAGATTTTGATGATTGTTGAGTCTTCTTGAGTCTCCGTGGTGACTGTTAAGTGTCTGTGGAATGACATGAAACCTGTCTTTGGTTGAATTTTTGGGCAGTGCCTCTCTCATCATATTTTCATTTTGATTGTCATTGCACCTTGGGTTGGGTGTTTTGATCCTTGATATGCTACTTGGGATGTCTCTGTCTATACATAGTAGAGCCTTTATATCAAGCTTTTGTTTAGTCCTTGCATTTTCGTTCTCTTATATTGAAAATACAAAATTATAGGCATTTTACATTGATTGGCATTTTGATCTCTTGAGTCTTTGTCATTTATCTTAGTGCATGTAAAGAAAGATTGCATTTTATTTAGAATCACATAATTGAATTGAAAATTGCATTTTTGAAAAGCATATCATTTACTGGAAATTGAAATTAGGACTTTGCATTGTATTCTTATTCATTTATTTTACTTGTTGAGTCATAACATCACTAGCTTAGTATTTAAAGCCTTGGAATAGGATTTTGTGAGTAAACTTCTTCAAGGCTATTAAATCAACATATGTGTTTGACTAAGGGAGTGGAGAAATCCAATGTATAATCGGTAATATCAGGAGGCTTCACTTACACCGGAGTTAAGCACGAGGTTGTGTGAGGTTGCTTTAAGGGATATCCCCTCGATACCTTGTTAGCGTTAAATATATTTATGGGGATCTATTCGTATATGGGAATCTTGCTAGTTCCCTTACCTCCGTGAGAGGTGGTGCTTTCAAGGTTTCGGGCTTTCCTACCCTTCCCATACAGTGGACCTGACTTCCAACTGTTCTCCAGTGCATCAATTATACCATGGTTTCTCAGTTTCTTGACTTAGGTACCACATAGGTTACTTGTAGGGGTTATTCTACAGGTACCCTAGGTGAGATAAGGGTCAGACAACACACAACCTTTATGGAGGATTACCTCTCTTGGGGGATCTGACCAACTGGTTTTTAATCCCACGAGGGTCCTTATAACTGATTTTGTTTTTTCCAATCTTTAGTAGTAAAGTCTCAGGACCCTCTTGGGCAAGGCATACCTACTTTAGAGAGGGAGGTCCCTTTCAACCACTTTATCCTGTTTGTGTGCATATTGGCTATTTCATCATTTTTGGTGTGCTCTTTGATTACTAGTTGGACTTAGGATTTTTTTTTTTATATCTTGAATCTTAAGTCGTCGTGGAGCCAAACCAACTTCCCCGCAGGTCTTGCCACTTGTTACACTTACCACCGCATTTTGAGTCTTTACCTTCTAAAAGGTGTAGAGTTATTAAACGTGGTACACACACCTCCACTTATCAGACATGTGACGCAGTTGTCGTATCTGACGCACCCACACACACACAAATGCAAAGAATATAACACATACCCAACATTCTCCCACTTGTTGTTTTCTTTGCATCCAGGGGTCCAGGGGATTATATAGTCAACAATCCAGGGCAGCAATGCCCATTGTTACTCTACACCAAGAGAACTTTTTTGTGCTCACA
>ML834368.1:16675-43992 GCA_009831015.1 Picea engelmannii
CCAGGTTTATCACAGACCCAAGATAAACTTGATCTATCAAGACCGAGCCAAACCCTCAGCAACAAAGGCGTCCCTCTGAAGCCAAAAACGTGCTCTGATACCACATGTAAGTTTTAAACCTGCGAAGTAAAGCAATGGATATAGATTCTTAAGAAATACAGAAATTAATCAATGGCTCATACACAGAGTACACAGAGATTTTTACCGGAAACCCTCAACCGGGAAAACCTTTCTTATTTTCATTATCTCGAATTTCACCATTCTCCATACAATATATACAATGTTTTTAGGTATTCCGTAGATACCAAAACCCTAATCCCTTAATCCGGGATTAATTTACAAATCAGCTAAAAATAGCAAAAACCGCCCAAAAAAAAAATTTCGGGGCGTTGCCCCAAACGCTGCGCGTAACCAGGGGGGGCATACCTGCCCCCCCCTGGGACCCCCCTAGGAAGCGCCCGACGCAACGGCAGAGCTCTAGGTGTAGATATCATCAGACGCAGTTGTCGTATCTGACGCACCCACACACACACACATGCAAAGAATATAACAGATACCCAACAATTCTACAAGGATGAGTACTGAACCGAGTCATCAAGATACTGGGAGTCGTTCGACTCCCACACCTACTATAGTTAATGGTACCACTTCAATTCCTGCAACCACAATGGTTGCAGTATCAGAGAAACCTATCATCACCGTTGCCCGTCCTGTGGTGAATACTCAACCTATAGCCATGAACCCTTTTGGGTCTCTTGGCCATTCATTGGGCTATAATGTTCAGTCCATCCCGATGGCCTCTAACCCTTTTTCCTATGGTATGTTGAATTTTACATCACAATTTTCAAACTCCACCCCAACTGTTGGCCCTGATTCTAGCATTGGACTTGGGGGCACAACTCCTCCTTATACTCCATTTTAGTTTGGTGTCACTCATGTACCTCAAACGACTCCTACTATGGGAGGATTTCCTCCTTTTAATCCTGGGTGTAATCCTGTTTCTTCTAGATGGGGTAACCAACCTAGTGGACAAGCTTCTGCTCAAGTTTAGTCTGTTACTCTCACCTCCTCAGTGACAATTCCGATCAACACATTTGGCATGATGAATCCACCTTTATCCTTCGGATTCACACCCGAAGGAGGTAAGTTTCACACTTTGGGCAACCCCCAACCCGGGTCCACTCCAACTGGGGGTAGTTTTTATAACCCTCATCAGAACATTCCTACTGGAATGATGCCCAACCAATCCCTTATTAATTAGCCTGGAAAAGGGTCCTACAATCCCGGACAGGGCCATGGTGCTTACCAGAACCTAGGATGGGCTGCAATTCCCCCACCACAATATTTCCAGGGAGCTTGGGGCTAGATTCCGCAACCCCGACTCCCTTTTCTAGCCACACTCAATCTACCAGATTTGTCTAAGTTGATGAACGACCCTGTGTGTCATGATCCTACATGGCCACCTGCTCCCACCAAGCTTTCTTCAAATAATCCAAAATTCGAAGGTGAGAATGGCGAGGATCCTGTTGATCACATTACCACCTTTCACTTATGGTGCTCTTCAAATTCCCTCAACGACGATTCAATTTAGTTAATATTGTTTCAACGCACCTTCAATGGGGTTGTCATGAAATGGTATATCGAGCTACCTAGGAGGCATACAGGACCTTTATTCATATGGTTCTAGTCTTCCTTAACCACTTCCAATTGTCGGTTTGTTATGATGTTGGCATAAAACTTCTATCGACCTTACGCCAGGATAAAGCCACTCATATCTCAGATCACATCCAGGAGTGGCGTAGACGGAAGTGGTCCACACGGGCTCAAGAACAAGATCCTCCTCATCCATCAGCGAGGTAACGGGATCCAGATCGGTAGAAGAGTCAAGAACAACTTGATACATTATCTCTGTTTTTTATAGTGGCATGGACATTCCAGTATGTGGCTGACCTTCAAAATATGCAGCCAAGGAAGGTAGGGTCCAAGGATTGTTAAAATAGGAAGTGCGGAAAGTAACATACCTCTTTGAAGAAACGGGCCTACTGGACATGGCGTAAATGTGCTGAATTGGTGCCATGAAGTCAAAGGTAACCATAAGGGATGAATACATTCTGACATTGATATTCTCAATTGTCAGCTAATAATTGTCGACCACGGGGATCGATGGTCCAATAGTTGCACTAGGACTAGCATACGCAAAGGACAACTGATCGATCATCATGATCTTCCCATCGTGAGGAAAACAAAGAGTATGGAAGACAGATGATATGATGGCAGTCATAGCGTAATTCCAATTGTGTCCTGGTAAAAATTATAATCGAGGGGCGCATTGACCACCTCGACATCCACCTCTACCGTTTTCCCACCTAACTGTACTAGAAATGCAGGAAGAATACCGTGAGGGAGGAAGTAACGACCTAAAAAGCAGTCAACATGGTCGAAGACTGAGAAAGAGTCAGAGAGCCGAGGGCTTTCCAACGGACTAGGGATATCACACATGTTGCAGTGCCTTCATAAAAAAAATACGCTTGATGGTATACTTCGAGTAACCCACGTGGATTTGGAATTCCACATGGTAAGGAAAGTGAGGCTTCACATCTGTGACATCGAACTTGATAACTTTCGAGCCACAAGGATCTAGAGATCCTAATGTAGACAATGAGGCATTCCTCTGTGAAGGACACGTTTGGAGTACCTCCAGAGCCGACATCGCACAAGGGGTTTGACCCAAGTCCTCAACAATAGAATAATTATGGGTGGCTCTAGAATTAGGATTGTGGGTAGAGCGCTTGAGTACTCCTTTCAGAATACGAGGTTGTGGCTCTGGTTTTTCAATCTGTCTCTGGAGGAGGAGGAGAATCTAGACCATGCATAGTTTGTGGAGAGCTGTAATCGCAAGATCGAGTGGATACATTAACCTTAGATTTGACCATATTGATGCATAAACGGTCATCATCTTATGTTGGTGGGTTTTGACTCCCACTCACCACATTTCTAGCATTTGAGGAGCTCGAGTCCATGTGTTGGTTATGTGGAAAAGGATTCGTCAGCACGACGGGTGGTAGAGATAAAATCCTCACAACTTCTGCAAGTTTGGGGCATAAATGGGTAAGGTGATCATCTGTACAAAGATTACAGGGAAATTTCACCTTCCACCTTTCTTTCTTTCCCTCGCCAACATTATTATTCGTCTTTTCATTATAACCAATGTACTTGGGTTTATTATTATTCCCACCCTTACGATTATTATTACTTCCTTTCTTCTTATTCCCGCCTGGTTGTTGGTTACCATTTGGGTCGGTCAATGATTGCACAAAATGTACATCCACCGACTGAGTGGGATTGGAAGACACAGATGAAGATGGACCTCCTGCAGACTGGTTTAGAGACAACTCTTTCAAATGGTTTGTCACCAAGTCTGCGGATTTCACATTGGTGGAGACTACAATGCCATCGGCATGAGGCTCGACCTTTTGTCTAGGGCTATAATTTGACCTTGGTGCGTCAGGAAGAATCTCTTATAACATCACAGACTGAGCATATATAAGATCTAACTACTGGGATTTAAAAATCGCTTCTTCCTCGGATGTAACCCCGGATGTAGAAGCATCCTTCAAAATATAAGGCTTTAGAGATTTAACGAACCATTCTAGCAGGAATTCTGGGGGTATGCGGGTCTTGATCAACCTCTTCCATCTACACAACTCCTGGATGTGATCCAACATATGAGTGGCTTTGTCTTGGCGCAAGGTCGAAAAAATTTCTAAGCCAACATCGTAACGAACTGGCAATTGGAAGTGGTTAAGGAAGACTAAAACCATCTAACTAAGGGTTCCATATCCTCCCCTTGGTAGCTCGATATACCATTTCGCGGAAACTCCTGTGAGGGTGCGTTGAAACAATCTTAACCAAATAAAATCGTCATTAAGGGAATTTGAAGAGCACCATAGGTGAAAGGTGGTGACATGGTCACTAGGATCCCCTCCATTCTTGCCTTTGAATTTTGGAATATCCAAAGGAAGCTTGGTATAAACGGGGGGCCATGTAGGATCATGACACGCAGGATCGTTCATCAACTTAGACAATTTAGGCAGATTGAGCATGACTAGAAAAGGGAGACGGGGTTGCGACATCTGGCCCCAAGCTCCCTAGAAAGATGGTGGTTGGGGAATCACAACCCATCTAGGGTTCTGGTAAGTACCATGGCCCTGTCCGGAATTGTAAGGCCCTCCTCCAGGATGATTCATAAGGGGTTGGTTGGGAACCATCCCAGTAGGAATGTCATGATGAGGGTTATAAAACCTGCCCCTAGTCGGAGTGGACCCAGGTTGGGGGTGGCCCAAGGTATGAAACTGACCTCCTCCAGGTGTGAATCTGGAGGATAAAGGTGGATTCATCACGCCAAAAGTGTTGGTCATAATCGACATTGAGGAGGTGAGTGTAAAGGATGGAACGTGAGTAGAAGCTTGTCCGCTAGGTTGGTTACTCCATCCAGAAGAACCAGGATTAGACCCGAGATTAAAAGGAGGAATGCCTCCCACGATAGGAGTCATTTGAGGGACTTGAGTGCCACCAAATGAGAATGGAGTATAAGGAGGAGTTGTGACCCCAAGTCCAATGCTAGAAATAGGGCCAGCGGCTGGGATGGATTTTGAAAAATGCGATGTAAAATTCAGCATACCATAGGAAAAGGGACTAGAGTTCATAGGGATGGACTGAACATTATAGCTCGATGAGTGATTAAGAGACCCAAACAAATTCGTGGCAATAGGTTGAGTATTCACTATAGGATGGACAACGGTGATGATAGGTTCCCCTGACACTACAACCATTGTGGTTGAAGGAGTCAAAGGGGTACCATTAACTATAGTAGGTGTGGGAGTCAAAGGGCTCCCAGTATCTTGATGACTCGGTTCAATACTCATCCTTGTAGAATCACAAGTATGATAAGTGGAGGTGTGTGTACCACGTTTAATAACTCTACGCCTTTTAGAAGGCAAAGACTCAAAATGTAGTGGTAACTATAACAAGCGGTGAGACTTGCGGGGAAGCTGGTTTGGCTCCACGAAGACTCAAGAATCGAGATATAAAAAAACAAAAACAAATCCTAAAGCCAACTAGTAATCAAATAGCACACCAAAAATAATCAAACGAACAATATGCACACAAACATTATAAAGTGGTTGAAAGGGACCTCCCTCTCTAAAGTAGGTATGCCTCGCCCAAGAGGGGCATGAGACTCCACTGCTAAAGATTGGAGGAAACAAAATCATTTACAAGGGCCCTCGTGGGATTAACAACCAATCGGTCAGATCCCCTTGGAGAGGTAATCCTCCATAAAGGTTGTGTGTTATCCAACCCTTATCTGACCCAGGGTACCTACATAATAACCCCTACAAGTAACCTATGTGGTACCTGAGTCAAGCAACTAAGAAACCACAGTACAACTGATGCACATGAGAACAATCGTAAGTCAGGTCCACCATATGGGCAGGGTAGCAAATCTCGAAACCTTGAAATCACTGCCTCTCATGGAGGTAAGGGCACTAGAAAGATCCCCATATATGAATAGATCCCCATAAATATATTTGACGCTAAGAAGGTATCGTGGGGATATTCCTTCAACCAACCTCACGCAACCTCGTGCTTAACTCTGGTGTAAGCGAAGCCTCCTGATATTACCAATTATACAATGGATTTCTCCACTCCCTTAGTCAGACACATATGTTGATTTAATAGCCTTGGAGAAGTTTACTCAGGAAATCCTATTCCAAGGCTCTAAATCCTAAACTAGTTTATGCACCCTAGAAAAACAAAATTGTTACTAATCAATTTTAAATTATAGCATTACTTTTAATGGCCTTGCTTACTCAAAAGGTGCGGTCGTGAAACTAGTGATGTTATGACTCAACAAGTAAAATAAATGAATATGAATACAATGCAAAGTCCTAACTTCAATTTCCAATAAATGATATGCTTTTCAAAAAATGCAATTTTCAATTGAATTATGCAATTCTAAATAAAATGCAATCTTTCTTTACATGCACTAAGATAAATGACAAAGACTCAAGAGATCAAAATGCCAATCAATGTAAAATGCCTAATATTTTTGTATTTTCAATATAATAAAATGAAAATGCAAGGACTGAAGAACAACTTGATATAAAGACTCTAGTGTGTGTAAACATAGACAAACCAAGTAGAATATCAAGGAGAAAAACACTCAGCACAAGATGCAAGGACAATCAAATCAAAAATATGATGAGAAAGGCACCGCCCAAAAATTCAACCAAAGACAGGTTTCGTGTCATTCCACATACACTTAACAGTCATCACAGAGACCCAACAAGACTCAACGATCATCAAAACCTACCCAACAACCATCAAACCCAACAACCAAGCGACAAAAGGTGATGTACGTGACTGTTCAAAGGAAAAGTGCGTATGTACGCAACTTGCAAAAGTATAGAATGCGTATGTACATGACTATCAAGAAAAAACCCACGTATATGTGTCAAAACACAAATAGGATAAGGAGAAGGCTAAGAAACTCAGACTCAGAGTGAATAGAGGATTTCAAGCAATCATACGAAAAGAAACTCAATATAAACGAGATAAATTTAAGGAGAAAAACACTCAAAACCCCGAAAAAGAAGATTATGTCCCCAGTATGGTCGCCAATTATGTTACGAGGAAAATCTCTCTATGGCTAGGGGTAAACCACAACAGATGGAAATGACCATAGAAATCAAATCTAGTCTCAAGTATGCTATATAAACAAATATGCTAGCAATACAAGATAAAAGGCCTACCTCGTCCATACGTTCGATGAAGTCCACCGTTGAGCACTTGACCCAAAGCAATATACCTACAAATAGTCCTCAACAACAAAGAAACACAAGCATATGGTGATAATAGATAATGTTAGAACATTCAATAGCATAATCCATTAATATTCATAACAAATACTCCCATGGAATAACAATTCAAATATTCGCAAGATATCAATTGGATGAGAAAAGAGTATTTCTATTAATATGTAATCAATATAAGTGAATGAGTTACAAACTTCCGTGTCGGCATGGTTCGGAAGCGAGAAACTAAGTTCCTTCTAGATAGGCCTCCACCACTTCAATCCTCCACCAAAGGCAAGATCATATAAGAGAGACAGTGAGGTTCTCAATCAATAAGGGAAGATCTTGGGGGCTGAACAATGTGTTCAGACTTAAAGGACAAAGGGATGCAGACTCAATGTGAAGTGAATAATTTCTCCAGAGTAACTTTGCTCTCAAAGTTGAATTCTTCTCCTCTTTTCCATAGCTCGGATTTGGCCCATTTATATCCTTCAAGTGGAACTGAAGGGTCGAGTCGGAACGTTTGTAGTATATGGAAGGCCAAGGATCATTGATCTCGTGATGTGACATGGAAACCTGACACAATTTTTTAATTTTGGACACAAATCCTGATGTACACGGGTTGTATTGGTGCAACATGCATATACACATGTTGTAATATAGGTAGGGCCTGTATATGTGGAAAAATCATGTTTTTAGCTCTGGGATTTGCAAAAAGGGACTTCAAGTCTGCATAGGGAAATGGAAAAAGGGCCTTTGTAAAAGATTGCATGAGGTGAGGAAAATCTTGCTATAACAAGCAACAAGGTCAACATGTCTGGGTTCTACCAGATACTAATTGCAGGTGTTCACAACAAAACATATATCTGGCCTAGTATTCGTCAGATACATCAAAGATCCAATGTTCTGTCTGTATAGCGCAACATCAACCAATTCTGACGAAGTATCAACCAAGAGCTTCAACTTTGTTTCCATGGGTGTGTTCATGGCTTTACATTCCAACATATCAAACCTCTTCAATATTTCAACTTCATACTTCCCTTGGTTAAGGAAGATCTTCTTTGGGCTTTGGGTTTTGGGAGAAAGTGATGTAACGACAGTGGAGGAGGTGGTGATACTTCTTTCATCGATTGAGGTGAAGCCTCTTTTACTTATAGTGGCGAGACTAGAGCTGGTGGTAGAGGAGCTGGAGCTTTATTTCTTCTTGAATATGTCAAAATTCCTCCTTCCTCTACTCATTCTTAATGTTCTCATCTAATTGATTAAGCGCTTTAAGTCAGCCCCTTTTGGCACCCCTCTTTCTGACTTCCTCAAGTTGTTCTAGTGTAAATTTTACATACTCATCGTCTTGAAGAGAAAAGATCGTATCAATGAAGTTCATTTGATTTGCAGAACCTGAACCCTTTTCCTTTGTTCGTCTTGGACATTCATCTATTGAATGTGCTTCATTGCAGGGTAAGCACCATGTAAATGATTCTGTATTGACCATTCCAACTAGATTCAAAGTTTTGGGGGATTTTTCCTCCTGTTGAGGCCTCGCCTTCCAACCTGCATTTGATTTTATGAAAACCTAAGGTCTTGGGGCACACTAGCTTCTTTATAATGTTGTCAACCTATTCATGATCTGATTTTGACTCTGGACAAGCTGAGTATTTATTTGATTGAACTTCTGGGCCAAGAAAGTGATTGGATCTAGTGCTACATTTGTAGAGGTCTTTGTCTTTGCTTTTACCTTGTCCCAAGGAAATTGAAAGGGTCAATATTTGAGCTAATAATATTTTCCTCGATCTATGCACTATATTATTTGGCCTTTTCCAAAGTGTCAGGTGTTTTATCCTTCAGGATAAAACCAAATTGTCCTTCAAAAGCATTCATGTAGAGGACATAAACATCTTTTGTTGGTGGACGTAGCTCGACTGAGATTTGATCATACAATTTATCAAATCTAGTATCAAACTCCTTCACTGTTTCTTTTTCCTTCTACTTAATTTGATTGAACTGAGATAATAGAATTCCATTGTCTTTCTTCGTTGACCATCTGCTTTTGAGAAACTTAGTGAAATCATCATAAGATGCCAATTGATTATTGAGAATTCATTTGAACCACATTTGGGCATCTTCATTAAGAGACATGGATAATAGCCACATCACCACATCTTCATGTTCCACACCTTCATTTAGTAAGGCCACACCTATTCTGTATACATGGTCTTCTGGTGTAACCATTTCGTTTCCAGTGAATTTTGGCAACCATGTTTCAGAATCTTTAGGCATAGTATTGGGGTACCCAACTATGGTGGCCAATTTTAATGGTTTGAAAAGGTTACTAGACCAGGAATAAGCCATTGTTGTGAGGGGAAGGAAACATTGGAACAAATTTTTAACAACATGAGAGTTATGAGGAGGCCTTCTTCGGTAAACCTTAGAAGGATTGAATCTTCCTGGGGGAAGGGTTGGTGGAGTCACCAGATGAGATTTAGGAAAGGCTCATCAAGAATGTAAAGGGAACATCCCTCAAATGGAGTCACCAGGGAAGTGATGGGTAAAGGATTTGGGATCAAATCTTGCCAAAGTGTCATTAGGGCTCGAAAGAGGATTTAAATTCCTCCTTGGTAACGACGCCAAAATGTTATCGCACAATTTGTAGCTTGGGAAAATCCCAAACCAGTCCATATAAATGCGACAACTATGGCAGTACCTACCCAATGTCACCTCATATAGACACTCCCCTCACTTTAGTGATGATGAAATCACCACAAGGGGGGAATCTTGGTGACCCTAGGGGGATTGAGATGGAAAGTGTAAGAATGATAGATGAACACCCCTATAGGTAAATATTGGAGAAGGAGTAAGGCTTGAGAATGAGTCTTGTGGATGGAGAATGGTTTCCAAGTATTATGCATCTGCAAACTAGTGTTAAGCCTAGCCAGAACAAGACAAATGATATATATACAAGCCTTGAACCAAAGGGGATCAAGCAAGAACCCTTGTTGTCCCAAATTGAAGCGGTATATGTATTGTTGATATGGCAACAATACACTCGTCTTGTCGCATTTGAATTCATCTGGTGACACAAATTCAAGTGAAATATGGGAGAGCCAAGGATATCGCCCAAATATAAGAGAGGTTCAGAGAAATGAGTGGCGTAGAGAAAAGACAAATCTTCCAAAGCAACTCATCAAATTAACAGTTTGGACATTTATGACTAATCAAAGTTGGAAGAGGCTTCATCAAGTTTGAGCTAACTATACAATGAAAAGTTCAATTGAAATGGCCACGTCGAGAAGCAATATTACATATTATACCTCGGCTCTATTTAATTATTTATGTTGTAATAAGAATCTCATCATGATGGATAGCATTTTGAGCCCTGAAAATTCAAAATGACTTTAGGAAATTCAGAAAGATATAGATATTAAGATCAAGCGCATGCAGATTCATTTGCCAAGCACGCAAAGATGTTCTACAAAAGGCGACCAGAGCTTACATATTTAGTTGAAAAGTTTTATAGAGTGTATTGAGTTTGAGCAGAACGATATGATCACATCTCTAGAGAGCTGAGACATTCTCCTCTGGACTGAGTTGAGATGATCTGTGAGAATGCCTATGTGATAGGTGAGTCATACTCCTCTCGACCGAGTTGAGATGACTTGTGTTGGTCTCTTTCCGTGCTCCTCTGGACCGAGTTGAGATGACTTGAGATAGTATCATGTCATACTCCTATGGACTTTGTTGAGTCGACTTGAGATGGCTCTCCAGTTTGTACTCCTATGGATTTAGTTGAGCATATAATTAATATTATGTAAAAGACTAATTGTATTATTAAGTTGTACAAGTCGGCCCTACTGTGCCAAATGAAGAGACATGTCTATTCGTTGAGTTAGGTCATGTATATATTAGTGAATGATCCCCATTGTGGATCATTCATCTCATTCACTCACAATGCAGTCTCTGTTCTTGGAGAACTGTAAATTGGTGCACACTTCTTATGCACTATCTTTCTTAGTCATAGAGCACCCTATTGTGTGCGCTAGGATTTTGTTTTGAGGGGCACCTTTGTTGGCACCCATATTTTCTATGGAGAGGGTTTCTTCTCTTGGCAATATAACAAAGGGTTGTTGGGTTTTTACCTTGTTTGGGAAGGGTTTTCCCAGGATAAATTCTTGTGTCTTGTGCATGGTTATTCTTCTTGTGATCTTGGTTTACTGTAGCTATTGTATTTTTTGTTGTTGCATTGTTTATGGTTCAAGTTCATGCTAAATTAAAAATAAACTACATGTGATTGAGTAACCATTAAAAATTCAATATGGTTTTAGAGCAGTGTTCTTGAAGATGACCAATTGCACAGTCAATGAAGGCAGGTCGTGAAATTTTAAGGGTTGTTAGACCCCTGCCATTGGTGTAAAGAAAGGGTTGAACCTTTTCTTAACCCCTGTGGTGAAGTTTAAGACTGGTCGTAGGACTATTAGCCCTAGTCGAGCCTTGATTAGGATCTTAAAAGGGAGACCACGGCATGGAGAATACCCTCTAGGGTTGCCACAACCCGCAACTAGAAGGAGCCCTAATCACAGACTTAAATTGACCCCTAAGAAAATTGCAGACCGAATTTTGAGGGAGATTTGAGGGAGGCTCTGAGGTATCTTGAAGGCTGGATTTGTGACAATCTTCTATGACAGATTTGTGGCAGCACTGAGTGGATCTTGTTAAAATATTGTGTAACTGCAAAGAATATTCTTATCCCCTTTTGTGGATAAAGAAAAAGATAAAATATATATTTTAACAAGTCAGCCCTATTGTGCCTAGATAAGACAAATGTAAATTAGAAAGGTAAAGTGGACAGGTCGACCCTGACCTAATTATTGGGGGGGCACAACTTTTATTTATAAGAGGCCTAGCACCTCATTTGTACACACACTCATCAAGCTCTCTCTATCAAGTGCGCAAGTCTGGGAGTGACACAACAACAAGGAGAAGTGATGCAACTACAAGGAAGAGTATCTCAGTAAAGGTGAAGGTTATCTTGGTGAAGGATTATCTTGGTCTAAGTGGTGCACTACTCTGTTCTGGTTAGAGTTTTTGGTGGATCTTCTATTTATGAGATCTCTTGTGAGAGACATTGTACTTGGTTATTTAATCTATATTAAAGAAGTTTTTCTGGGTTTTCTTCCCCTTGAGGGTTTCCTAGGATAAATGCTTGTGTACTCTGTGATTATGTTTCTTTCAGTAAGATCCTTATTACGTTGTTGTTATAATGAAGATTAATAATAACATATTAAGAAAGAAACTTTAACATGGTATCAGAGCTAAGCTGAAGAGAGCATCTTTCACAGAAAAAGAAAAACATCACTGTTGTCGTATAAGAAAATTAGGGCTTTTTATAAAAGAGAAATTTCACCCCAAAGATCATCTAGAAAAGTGCACCCTAGCCTAAGGAACCCATTGACACCTTCAACGCACCTTTTCAGTGGATAAAACTCTCGAAAAGTGAAACCCTAGTTTTCACCAGTACCAGGAAACCAGAAGTACTAGAAAACCAGAAGCACCAGTCCAGAAATCTGCTGGTCCAATTTCAAGGGTCAGAAATTGGAATTTTTAGAATCTGACTATACCAGCATACTCACCTCAGTCCAACGCATCTTTTGGTGAGTTCAGTTTTTAGATCCAAGAAATTTGATTTTTTTATTATTTCTATAGCCCGGAGGGCTAGGGTTTCTACTGCAAGAAAGAATGGCTACCGGTATGAGGGTAGAAGATAGGATGGAAGGATATGGAAACTTCAGATCTTGGAAGTATAGGTTGCAGATGATTCCAGATGAGAATGATCTTCTAGAACATGTTACAGTGGGTGTACTAGAACCATAGGAAGAAGAGAAAAAGACCAAGCACAAGAAGAATGAAAAGAAAGAAAAGAGAATCATGTCAGATTCAGTAAAGGATCACTTGATCCCTCATATATCCAAATTATAGACAGCAAGGCAAATGTATGAAGCACTCAACAGGTTATATGAAAGCAAAGACATCAGCCATAATCTTGCCTTAAGAAATCAACTTTGTAATATGAAGATGAAAAACTCATGATATGTCTCATCCTATCTTATAAGAGTTTCTCAGATTAGAGATCATCTTGCAGCTATTGGAGATGTCATTAGTGACAAAGAGCTTGTAACCACAACCCTAAATGGGTTTCCAACATTTTGGATTCCTTTTGTACAAGGAGTGTGTGCAAGAAGCAAGTTACCCAAGTTTGATAAGTTATGGGCAGATTGCACACATGAAGAATCTAGACTTGTAGACCAACATAAGAGATTAATTGTTGACGAAGAAGAAGCTCTCACAACTCAAAAGAACAAAAGAAGTTCCTCCAGGAAGAACAATAAAGAAGCTAACTCTGTAAAAGTTATAGATAAGAAGAAAGATGTTTCAAAGATCAGATGCTACAACTGTCAAAAGTTGGGACACTTTTCCTATGACTGTCCTCAAGGAAAAGGGAAAAGAAAGTATCAAGCACATGTGGTAGAGGAAGAGGAATCTCCTCCCTCGAAGAAATATTTAGTAGAAATTGAGGATTATGTACTTTAAGTTGAAGATAGTTGATCTGAAGAAAGATAGCAAATGGTGGAGTCTGTGGAGCCTCCCCACACAAAAACAAAAGATAAGTATTCATGCTTATTTTTAGTATCTTGTTTTCTTCAATACTTTATTATTACAAGTTAGATTTTTGTGAGAATTTTAATTAACCTCGTTTCATTTCAGTATTTATGCAAAACTATGAAGGAAGTATCAAAGAATAGGATACAAAAAGATATCAAATATTTATTTCAAGTATGATCACTCATGAGAGTGACAAAGAAAGAATGATGTAAGTAAGTTTACAGGTCTCGGAAGAAATAACTTATGCCTTGACTTGTAGAAGTTAGACAGCATGAGAAGGACTTATGATATGGTGACAGTGAGTAAGAACCAAACAATATCCAGTATTTATATAGGAGCAGGAGGCTCCTAAAGATGCAGAACAAAAATGTTCAAGATGAAGAGAAAGATGGATACTCAGATATAGTTGATGAGATGCAGAGGGAGCAAATTGATCCAGTATGAAGTGAGAAAGAAAGAAATGTTCAAACTCAATAAGGCACCCATGATATTACATAAGATAACTTCCAGGATGATGATTATCAGATGTCACACAGTTAAAGAAGCTCTTATTTTGGTGCAAGAGGGAGTTATGTCTCTGAGTTAGAAATGGAGGATAGTGATTTGGTGCAGTTAGGAAAGTAGATTGATGGTGCCCAACAGATGGATAGCATGGTATTATACCATGGAAAGATTTTGGACCACAAGAGATTTTTTTCAGATCCCGTAGCTAGACCTTCATAGAGAAGGAATGAGAAATCCCACAGGTAGACCTCCATAGAGAAGGAAAAGAGAAGAGAGCTTCGTAGAGAAGGAAGAGACCTTCGTAGAGAAGGGGAATGAGAAATTTTCCAAGGTTGGCCTTTGTCCAAGTGTTGAGTTTTTGATACTCTAGGGACATGCTAGAATACCCTCGTATAGAGGGGTGTGACCACCCTCGTAGAGAGGAGTGTGGATGTTTCTCCAAGGGGCAGTGGGAAGATACTCTCCTCTGGCCAAGGATTGAATAGCCTAGAACACAAACCTTGACCATGTGGAATGGTTAGTTGGCTCTTGAGGTTTGTGTCGTGATCTCGTGTGGATCATGGAAAGGGAGTCTAGTCTTTTCCAGGCTAGCATCTTAGCTTCTCTAGTTCATGTGGGATGAATAGGAGTGAAGCTATGGTAGTAGTCCTCCTCACTGGATGGGTGAGATAGATGACTACAAGAGAAGGGAGAACATAAAAGGAATGACAAAACTCATAGAATATATTCTGTGTGAAGATAAGATATCTTCTGTGTGAAGACAAGAAAGAGTATCTTCTATGTGAAGATGAAAGAAAGAAAGAGTATCTTCTACATGAAGATAAAGAGAACAAAACTTCTTTAATATGGATTCATGGAGAACCAGTCAATGATCGTGATGCTAGATGACCAAGTGGATTATATTGACAATGTTACCTAGTTGACGATGTTACCTGGTTGATGATGTTGCCCAACTGATGATGTTACCCAGTTGATGATGTTACCCAGTTGATGATATTGCCTAGTTGATGATGTTACCCAGTTGATGATACTACCTAGATGATATTGTTCAGTTGATGATGACATCCAATGACTTGTCAAAAGACAAAGAATATCCTTCTTGTTAAGAGGGAGTGTTAAAATATTGTGTAACTACAAAGAATATTCTTATCCCCTTTTGTGGGTAAAGCAAAAGATAATATATATGTGTGTGTGTGTGTGTGTGTGTGTGTTAACAAGTCGACCCTATTGTGCCTAGAAAAGACAAATGTAAATTAAAAAGGTAAAGTGGACAGGTCGTCCCTGACCTAATTATTGGGGGGCCACAACTTGTATTTATAAGAGGCCTAGCACCTCATTTGTACACACACACTCATCAAGCTCTCTCTATCAAGTGCGCAAGTCTGAGAGTGACGCAACAACAAGGAGAAGTGACACAACTACAAGGAAGAGTATCTCAGTAAAGGTGAAGGTTATCTTGGTGAAGGACTATCTTGGTATAAGTGGTGCACTACTCTGTTCTGGTTAGGGTTTCTGGTGGATCTTATGTTTGGTGAGAGCTCTTGTGAGAGACACTGTACTTGGTTATTGAATCTATATTAAAGAAGTTTTTCTGGGTTTTCTTCCCCTTGAGGGTTTCCCAGGATAAATGCTTGTGTACTCTGTGATTGTGTTTCTTTCAGTAAGATCCTTATTATGATGTTGTTATAATGAAGACTAATAATAACATATTAAGCAAGAAAATTTAACAGATCTAAGGTGAGTCCTTATGACAATTTTTTGAAGCAGATCTAAAGACAATTTTGTGACAGAATTTGGGCATGTTTTGAGGTTGTTTTTGAACAAGTGATAAGGCAGATTTCAAGGTCTGTTCTGAGGCCTATTCTGTGGCATAATTAAGGCTATATTTTAGAGAAAAATTCAGAATTCAAGGACTTATTTTCTTGGCACAAAACTCTATAATTTAAGGTTGTATTTCAGGAGTAACCTTGGCGAGTTCCAGACTTGGGTTGAGGAACCTCTTTTTTTTTTAAGAAAATTTATGAAAACTTGTTTCAAGAATGATCCTTGGGATGAATTTTGAGTGTGTTCTATAAGTGCACCTTATTCAAGCTTTAGTGGATATCGAGGAGACTAGACTTGCAACTAGTGATGTGCAAGGTTCCCATTATGATCAAGCCCTTGTTACTATGCAAATCATTGTCCTTTGTGGAAGAAAGGAAAGCAACATGTTGATAAAAATCCACCTCAAAATAAGTCAAGGAATGAAAGAAAGAACAACGAGGAGTTCTTCTCTATCTCAACCTTCTCAGAAGGACCAAAAGCAAGATTGAGCGTGATTGTAGACTAAGGTAAGTTTTGTACTACATTCCTTATTTGATTTCATCATTACTCTGTAGTAGCTTGCATTTTATAATGAAGGGTATTATCCATGGTATGGGAGCCCTCATGACTTGGACCATTATCCTTGGTATAGGAGTCCAAATTTTCTTGGTTGGTTATTATCCTAGTACAGGAAGCCATTTTGGTTGTTATCCCTATAGGAGGCCATCTTGGTTATTATCTTAATATGGGAGGCCAGATTTCTTATTTCATTATTGAAGGGCCATGATCCCTGGTACGAAAGCCCATATTTCTCCTTTCTTAGTAAAGTACTGTAGAGGTAGTAGAGGACCTGAGAAGGCATGGGATGTTTCCAGGATAGCAACACAGGAAAAGGATGATGTCACAATTTCCTCCAGGATAGATCTTTATCCTTCAAACTTCAGAGGGAGTCACTTGACTCAAAGGGAGTAAAAAATATTCAAAAATAAAGAAGAGACAATACCTTCTCCCCCTTCAACAGTTCAGAGGGAGACAATTACTGATCCATTTGATCCAGTTGATCTCTTAGCTCCAATTGATGTTCCTAGAGACATTGTAGTAGGCCAGAAGAGGCCTGCATGGGATCGACAGACTCTGCAGGAGGTAGAGGGACATGCAGCGCCTTGTGGTACATTCCGAGAGAGCAAGAGACCACATATATTTTCGATCTATGTTGCAGCTATGAGCTACATCATTGATACTAAGCCTTCTTGTCATGGAGAAGTAGGAGGTCAGGAGGTTTGGAGAGATGCCATGACCGAAGAGTATCAATCCATCATTAAGAATGATGTGTGGGATATTGTTCTGAGTCTGAAAGGGAATTCTGTAGTGACTTCCAAGTCGATCTATAAGATCAAACATGCAACTGATGGAAGTGTCGAGAAGTACAAAGTGAGATTTGTGGCTAGAGGATTCTCTTAGGTGGAGGGAATAGATTATGAAGAGACATTTTCTCTCGTTGCCCGATACACTTCCATCTGTATGATTATTTCCCTTGCCGCATCCATGGGTTGGAGACCACATCAAATGGATGTGAAGACAACCTTTCCCAATGGAGAGATTGAGGAAGAAGTTTACATTGAGCAGCCATATGGATTCATGATACATGAGAAGGAGTCTCATGTGAGCAGGTTGAAGAAAGCCCTGTATGGACTAAAGCAGGCACCTCATGCTTGGTATGAGAATATTGATGGATACTTGATGATTTTGGGCTTCAACAAGAGTGTTGATGATCCCAACCTATAGTACAACAGTGTTGGTGACGAGTGCCTTATATTGGTCCTATATGTTGATGGATTATTCCTCATCGATTCAGAAAGCCTTATTGTTGAATGCAAGCATGCATTGGATTCTCAATTTGAGATGAAGGACCTTGGTATGATGCACTACTTATTGGGACTAGAAGTGTGGAAAAGGATTGATGAGATTCTCCCGAGTCAGGGGAAATACATAGTTGAGATATTGAAGAAATTTGGGATGACAAACTGTAAGCCCATGGCTACACCAATGGTGATGAATCTGAAGAAACTGAGCGAGACTTCTTTTGATTCAGGCAAGATTGATCCACATCTTTACAAACAACTGATTGGATCATTGATCTATCTAGTTAAAACCAGACATGATATATGTTATGTAGTGAGTGTACTCAACCAGTTTATGAGTAAGCCGAGACAGTCACACTAGATAGCAATGAAGCATGTGTTGAGATATTTACAAGGGACAATTGGTTATGAACTGAGATATGCCTCCGGTGTAGACATGATATTGTAGGGATATGTTGATGCAGATTGGGCAGGGAACACAATGGACCAGAGGAGCACCTTCGTTTATTGTTTTACTTTGGGATCTTCCATGGTTTCCTGGTGCAACAGGAAACAAACTTCTGTGGATTTGAGTACCCCAGAAGTAGAGTACATTTCATTATGTGTGGCAGTCTGCGAAGACATGTGGCTTCGCAATATCCTTGCATATTTATTTGGACATGAGATGGATTCCACCATTATCCATTGTGATAACTAGAGTTGTGTGAAGCTCTCAGAGAATCTTGTGTTTCACGATAAATTGAAACGCATTGAGATCAAATACCATTACATCATAGATATGGTGCAGAGGAAAGCAGTACATGTGCAATGCCTTTCTACACATGAGAAAGTTGCAGATATTTTCACCAAACCACTTTCCATGACGAAGTTTGAGTACTTCCGTGAGAGACTTGGCCTGGTGGAGAATGCCTCCCTAGCTACGAGGGAGTGTTGATGATTTCATCTTCATGAGACATTCTCCATATCATACTCCTATGGATTGAATTGAGATGATCTATGAGAATGCCTATGTGATAGTGAGTCATACTCCTCTGGACTGAGTTGAGATGACTTGTGTTGGTCTCTTGTTGTGCTCCTCTGGACTGAGTTGAGATGACTTGAGATAGTCTCATTTCATACTCCTATGGACTTAGTTGAGTCGACTTGACATGGATCTCTAGTTCGTACTCCTATGGATTTAGTTGATTTGATCTGTTTGAGAGTGACGTCCCTTGTGGTTGAGCACATGTGGACTTGTCCCTAGTGCCAGAGCACTAGAGGATGTGTGTGAGACCCCTTGCTATATTTTCAAAGATTAAGACTATTGTAAAACCCTAATTTGTATTGTGAAGGATACAAGTTGGCCCTACTATGTAAAGACAATTAATATTATGTAAAAGACTAATTGTATTATCGAGTTGTACAAGTCGGCCTTATTGTGCCAATGAAGAGACATGTCTATTCGTTGAGTTAGGTCATGTATATATTAGTGAATGATCCCCATTGTGGATCATTCATGTTATTCACCCACAACACATTATTTGTTCTTGGAGAGATGTAATTTGGTGCACACTTCTTATGTGTTATATTTCTTGGTCATAGAGCACCCTATTGTGTGTGTTAGGGTTTTGTCTTGAGGGCCACCTTTGTTGGTGCCCATATTTTATGTGGAGAGGGTTTCTTCTCTTGGAAATATAACAAAGGGTTGTTGGGTTTTTCCCTTGTTTGAGAAGGGTTTTGCCAGGATAACTTCTTGTGTCTTGTGCATGGTTATTCTTCTTGTGATCTTGCTTTACTGCAACTATTGTATTTTGTGTTGTTGCATTGTTTATGGTTCAAGTTAATGCTAAATTGAAAAGAAACTACATGTGCTTGAGTAACCATTAAAAAATCAACACACACCAAATTCAACATGCATCTAAAATAAATTCTTCTCGTAGCTCTCTCTTGATATGGGAAATCTTTTAAAAGATAGCAAAACAAATTAAGTCCTCTTAATACTAATGGAATTAGGACTAACTAAGGGCATCATGATGCCAGATGCAAAATAGAGTTGTGTTATTTTAAAATTAAGTAATAATTGTTGATATTCAGAAATTGCAAACAAGATTTATCAACGACCTTCCCATATGGATGCCCTTATATCAAAGCAAAGTTTGAGGCAAAAAGCGTAAACAAAATTCAACGTGTGGAATAATGAAATCCCAAACAATTTTTATTTCATATTATCAAACAAAGGAATTTCAAAACCGGTTCACTTTAGTTTCTAAAACTAATTCAACCCTAACTATCAGAACCGTTCATCAAACAATATAAAAGAAGCAACATCCAACCAACAAAAGGGAGGAAAACGTTGTGAGGGAGAGAGGCATGTTTGGAGCTTGTGAGGTTGTTTTTCTTTCTCATACTTTCATATTCTATTCTTTTTCTCTATAGAGGTTAATGATGTTGTGGATAGTAGGGAATGTCTTGTAAGTGGTAGAAGGGAGCAAAGCAGGGCCAAGTTTGGGTTGTGTTCCTGAGGTAATTTTTTTTTTTTTTAAGTCAGCTATGTTTTAGGTCAGAATTTTCTGTACTAATCAGTTTCTCTTATGCAGATTATTGCCTTGAGTTTCATTGGCGTTGCTCTGTTAAAAATCCGACTTGTTTCTCTTCTCTGTTTTCTTTTGTTCTTGATTATTCATTATATGATGCTCATCGTGGATAATTAAAGAGAATAACTCTAATCCATACTCTTAAAGAAGCTTGAAAGTTTAATTAATTTATAGAAATGTTTGGGGTTTCACTTTACTAAAAAATATTTTTCAAGCTTTGAATACTTTGTTACTCTCTTTTTTGTTTAACTTTATTTTTCTTATTTTTCATTTACATAATATTAAAAAAATTATAAAAAATATTTTTCAAGCTATGAATACTTTGTTACTCTCTTTTTTGTTTAACTTTATTTTTCTTATTTTTCATTTACATAATATTAAAAAAATTATAAAATAAATAAATAAATCATATACACCCATTCACTTTGTAATTTATGTATATATTTTCTTTTCTAATTTCCCTTTATTTTGTTTCCTTTCTTTTAACAATAACAAATGGTAAAGTTGGGAAGAAAATGCAAAATTATCATAATCATAAGAATTTGCTTCATTTCCCTAATAATTTTCAATGTTCTTTTAATTTTATTTTTAAAATTTTATTAACTATTCATAATATCTAACCAAAACAAAAACATAGCATTCCATCTCACTAACTTTAACATTAAAACAAAGAAAAAGATTTATTTTAAGGTTTTTAAAATATTAACCAATTAGTTTATTTTTTTGTTTATACTAATTTTGGTCTCTTACTTTAATTAGTTACTAACAATTTTGTTTCATACAAAACAAAAAAAAATACAAAAAATAATATTAATTTATTTACTAACAATTTTGTTTCATACAAAACAAAAAAATAATATTAAGGTTTTCAATTATCTTAAAGTTTTCTTGTACATACTTTTTTAATTTAGTATAGTTGTTTAAGTTTATTTAAGTTTTGATTTGATTTTGTTATTTCATTTTTTTATGAACTTTTTTTTAAGTGAGTTTAAGAATCTGTATTTTTAAAAGGGGGTTATAATACAAAAAAGGGGAACTTCTTGGTCTGCCAAAAAGGAAACCAGGCCAGAGGTTCTCGAGTTGCGTTTCCTGAAATAGGCATGGGGTGGGATTGGACTGTCGCCATGGGAAACCAACCCAGTCTTACCATATCCAGTTTTTGACAGTATAAGCACAACAAACATGAAAATGATAAGCAAAATAATAGTGACATAAGATAAAATTAAAACATGACTGACCCGACTGACTTGACTGTAGCCTAACCAGACACTAATCCAGGATGATGATATGTTTCTTTCCTTCATCCGCTTGGCCCTTGTGATCCTTCTGATATGTGTTGGCGCTCCTTTCCTGTCGGCTGGCATGATGTCCATGTGATGGACGTAGCACAAGTAGAGGTGGAATTGAGCCGCCAACCGCTCTAGCTTAGCTTTCTGGTCCGTCTCAACCTCAGTTAGCAGTTTGGTAATGGTTTCCAGACTGCTGAGGCGCCTCAAGATTTCATTCAATAGTTTCGTGTGTTCCTTGTTGTTCTCCCGTCTGGCATCCTCCATCTCCAAGATCACTTTGCCAATCAACATCTTTGTCTGCCATGCCATCTCCATCGTTTTGTGGTAGAGGGTTTCCTTGGGCTGCGTGGCTTCTGGGTCAGTTATCCAGTCCGCTTCCTGAGCCAGAGCATCCCATGTTTTTCCCTTGCACTTTTCATTGATTGCCTTCTTTAGCCTGGTAATGGTTTCCTTTCCTTTTGGTACCACCAAAGTATGAAAGGTGCCCTCCGCATCTTTTGCCGCCTTCTCCATCCTTGAAACTCGTTGAGGATTTTTATGAGTTCCCTTCCCCTGGGAGTTTCTTTTGTTGTTCGTTCTCTTCATACGCACCATCCCGTCTATCCTATGGCCGCTCCTTTACTGTGCTCTCAACCTATTCCCGTCTACCCGGGGGTTGCTCCTTTCCCCGCCCTTGTGTCTTTTGGTGGCCTCTGCAATTGCGCTCTTCTGTTTTCCTCTGTAGTTGTGCTCTTCTATTTTCCTCTGCAATCGTGCTCTTCTCTTATTGAGATTTCCCTGCTGCGAGATCGTCCTTCCAATCATGGTCTACCCGTAGAGGTGATACTTCCTGTCCTTTTTCCCCGTCATGGTGCATATGATCATGATGGCTCGATCATTATTCCTGTACTCTCCCTTGCCCCAACACGCTTGAAATCCTACTGGGAAACTCCCCGTACTTGGTCCTTGGCGTTGTGGATCAATACCGGTCCATGTTGATCCCTTCTGCCTTACACGATCTTGTTTTCGTATCCTCGCCTGTTGTATAATTTGGACCGTCATTGTGATTGGTAGTCAAGTGGTGGCCAATCATATCTTGCTTGGGGCCTTCGAGCCTTTCACTGACCTCCTCGATGTGACCTCCCTCGCTTAAGCTGTTGTCCTGATATTTTGTCGCTAGGTGGGTGCAGTCAGTTCTAAATTGTCCTTACGGGATGTTGATCCAAGTCATATATAGTTTCAGTCCTTCCTTGATGACCCCCTTGTTGTCAATTCTATCCACCAGGCCATTTGCTGACATGCGTACCCAGCGCAACTCCACCGTGTTAATCGTTTGCAAATGTTCTTGGATTTTTTGTAGGGAGTGTGCCAAGCGCCAATGTTTCTGAACCTTGCCCACTCTTGTGCCATTTTGGAGTCTCTTCACTATGTTGATGACCAGGGTGGAGTCACCTTCCATGATAGTGTTAGCCATCCTTTCTCGACTTAGAATTTCGAGACCGAGCTCCAGGGCTCCAAATTCTGTTGTGTTGTTGGTTGAGTTTCCCAAGTTCCCAACGTACAACTAGATTATGTTACCCCCACTATCTTTGATCACCCCTCTCATTCCTGTCATTCATGGGTTTCCTTTTTCCGCCCTATCAAAATTTAACTTGAGGAACCCAACCGAAGGAGGTGTCCAGTTGCACTCTCCTAATTCGAGTCACGGTGACCACCCTACCTATGTGTTGTTGCGCCCGTCTTTTAGGTGAGAAGTTTCCAGGATTCGGTAGTCCTGGCCTGTGAGTTGCACTCCTTCAGTCTGGCAGTTGCAGCTCTGCACCATTTCTCGGATTTGTGAGATTATTGCTTCCTTGAGTTTCCCTTCCGGAAGGCTTTCATTCCTGAAGATGTGTCAGTTCCTTTCTTTCCATATTCCCCATATGATCATCCCTGGCATGAGGTTCCAATAGAATTTTACCATTTCATTTGTGTTGTAACTCTCATTACAGTTACTGATGGTTGCGTTGATGTTACCTCGGGTCCTATTGGACTGGCGAAAGATGCCTATTGCCTAGTCCCATATCTCTGTTGTGTAATTACATTCATTGAGGAGGTGATTCGTTGTTTCTTCTTTAGCTTGATAGAGGTGGCATCTTGATGGAACTATGAAACCTCTTTTCCTTAGGTTTTCCCAGGTTAGAATTTGGCTGTGAAGTACTAGCCATTTGAAAATTTTGATTTTTGGCCACTAGGGACTGCCCCCCCAAATCTTTCCCCATTGTTGTGTCGGGTCTTCTTGGTCATGGTCCGCAATGTAATTCTGGGATTCTTTTAAGTTGAATTCCCCTCCATTTTTCCTGCCCCATCTTAGTTGGTCCTCTTCTTCTGAGACTGCAATTTTCCTTTTCCCCATTTCCTCCTCCACCTCTTTCGTTATTGTTGCGATCCGATCACTATTTTGTGGGTTGATTTTGTCCCAAATCCTCCATCTGTCATGGTCATTTTCTTGTTTCCAGTAGTGATGGATTTTCATTTTGCCTTGAGCGATCATCTTCTATTGGAGTTCCTCCCTATCCGTATTTTCCATTCTCGGTTCCTATTGCCACGTGTCTTCCTAGAATTTGGTTGTTTTACCATTTCCCACTTCCTAGAAATTGTGTTTCTGGATCCAGGTTTTGTTATGCCAGGCTAGATTCCAGATGGTTGATCCTTCTCTTGTGCTCATAAAACGAATTCAGTCCTGATTGTTGATGTCCGGGGCATACTTGGCCTTCTAGAGGGTTGCCCACAGTGTTGAATTTTCTTTGACCCATCTCCACCAGAGTTTCGCCCTGTAGCCTTCATTGGTTACCTGTGGGTCTTGTAACCACAGGTCTCCTTTGCATTTTGGTCTACAAACCTTCTCCCAGGCCACAACGGCCCATTTTTTCTTACTTTCCTCTCCACGCCATAGGGAAGTCCCTTTGGATGGCTCTGATTTTTTGGAGTATTCCTTTGGGGGTGGGAAACACTGACATCATATACGTCGGTATTGCTTATAGAACCACTTTGGTCAGGAAAAGTCTCCCCACAAAGTTGAGGGATCTATAAGTCTAGTTTTTTACCCTCTCCTGTAGCTTGTTGATCAATCTTTCCCAGGTTTCCATTTTGCAGGCTCTGTCCATCAGGGGAATTCCCAAGTATTTCGTTGGGAGGGTTTTGCGTTCAAACCCCAAAATATTTTCCAGGTTCCTTTGAATTGTTGGGTTGGTATTGAAGAAATATATCATGGATTTGGAGTGATTGATCTCTTCTCCTGAGGCTTCCCCAAAATATTTTAAGATTATTTTGAAAGATTTCGCTTCCTTGACCATGGGTGTACCATGGAGTAGTGTTTCATCAACAAACTATTGGTGTGTGGAGGTAGGGCAGTTTTCGAAAGGTTTAATGCATGTTATTTCTCCTATGGTAGTTGCGATTTTTATGCTTCTACTGAGTCCTTCCATCATTAGAATGAACAAGAAGGGTGAAAGCGGGTCTCCTTGTCTGATGCCTCTTGAAGGCCAGAAGGTTTTGGCTGGGGCTCCATTGATTAACAATGAGTAACTAGTCATTGACAATAGGCTGACTATCCAGTTGATCCAGTGTTGCACAAAGCCAAAAGATTCCAGAATTTTGGCCATATAGTGCCAGTTAATTTTGTCAAATTCCTTTTCTAGGTCAAGTTGGATTATCATCCCCCCTCTCCTCTGGGTTTTCAACGTGTGTATCAGTTCATGGGCATGGATGATGTTGTCCATAATTTGTCTCCCTTCTACGAAATCGCTTGTTACTGGGAAATCAATGAGGGTAGGAGAGGTTTCAGTCTGTTGGCTATGACTTTGGAGATTATCTTGTAAACCACATTACATAATGCTATGGGTCTGTAGTAGTCTGGGGTCCTGGCTTCATTTTCTTTAGGGATTAGAGTAATCATTGTGGCATTTAGTGCTTTCAGAATGGAGGTCAAGCGTTTGGAGTCTTCCACCACCCCATAGATGTCATGTTTGACCACTTCCCAACAAGCTTTGAATAATTCCACTGTAAAGTCATCTGGACCTAGGGCCTTTCCGTTGGGAATCTCCTGGACCACTTGGTCAATTTCCTCCTTAGTGATGGGTTTGTTTAGGTTGAAATTTTGTTCCTTGGGATGTGCTGAGTTATCCTTTGTATGGCCTCCATTCGATCTTGGTTGGGTTCCTGGGCTATCCCATGGAAGTGGTTTACCAGTATGTTTTTGATCTCCTTGTGGGACTCTCTCTCGATCCCATCCTGATCCCAAATTTTGAGGATTTTGTTGTGGGTTCTTCTAGCAATGGTGGTTCGATGAAAAAACCTTGTATTTCGTTCTCCTTCCTTTAGCCATCTGATTCTGGACTTTTGGTGCCATAGCGTCTCTTCTTGTTGACATCTTGCTTCCCATTCTTGGGTTAGTTGGATCTCTTCATTTTTTAGATCCTTTGTATAACCCACGTCTATGCATATTTCCTAGATGTTCCTCATTTTGTCTTCAATAATTTTTTTTTCTTGGTTTATGTTTCCAAAGGTTTCCTTGTTCCACTCCTTGAGTTTAAGTTTGATGTACCTGAGCTTCTTATAAAGTTTGAACATCCTTGTTCCTTGTTTAGGTTGTGGCTCCTGCCACCAATGGTTGATGTTCTGCCTGAAGGTGGGATGTTCTATCCAAAAAATTTCGAATCTGAAAGGTCTATTTTTCGGTGTGTTTTGGAAGTTTGCTTCCAGTTGGACTGGCCAGTGGTATGAACCCCCCTAGGGAAGGATGATGTAGTCTAGAGTTAAAACCTGTAGGATGATGGACTCCAACACCAGGAATCTGTCTAGCCTCGTCGCTATCTGATGTTGATTTAAACACTTGTTGTTCCAAGTGAAATTTCCATTACTGGTTTTGATGTCCACCATCTTCACGTTGTCAATGAAAGCTGAAAAGTCTTCTGCATCTCTATCCAGTCTCCTAGTACCTCCTTTTTTCTACGCAAGTGTCATGATGATGTTGAAGTCCCCGACCAGGATCCAGTGGAGGTTGTTAGAATGGGCTTTTAGGTTTTCTTGGTCTAGTAGCATTCTTCTCTTCTCTTCCAATATCCGGGGACCATACACATTAGTGCATAGAATCTCCTCAATGTTACTTATGAGTTGCAATTTTACCGAAAGTGTGTATCTGGTGGCTTCGACTGCTAGTATATTCATCACTTGTGGGTTCCACAGAGTGAGAATACTGCCTGCCATCTGTTGTCCTTCTATAGACAACGTCTTGTACTTTATCCATTGTTTTTTGCTGATTGTTTCCATTCTTTCTACAATACATTTTGTATCTTGGATAAAACATAGGTCTGGTTGTTCCTTCCTCAGTCTGTTTTTAAGGATTCTTTGTTTTCTTGGGATATTTAGGCCTCTAATATTCCATGTTATAACCTTCATTTAGACATGTGGGGGGGAGTTGGGAAAGATCTTCTTGATCTTACCTGAATTTATCAGCAGAGATCCTAGTTCTTGTAGGGATACACTATTTGATTTCCTGAATTTCTTCCTTCGCATCTGCTTGGATGAGAGTTGTGGTTGTCCCTCGCCTGATTTGATTCCTAGGTGTCCTATCTCCCTGTACGTGCACTTGAGTCCTATGGATTCTTCTTCCTCCCTTAGGAGGAATAGGTATTGGATACGATCTAGTTGCTTCGTTGGTACATTGTCCACGCCTTGAATTTTCCATTGCTCCAATATGTTCAGGAGATCTATTCCTTCCCTTTCCACAATATCTCTAAGGTCAGGATCTTCCGTACCTAC
>ML834368.1:50030-74824 GCA_009831015.1 Picea engelmannii
AAACTCCATTTTCTTATGAACTTATACACCAAAAAAAACAAATATAAAATTATAAAGTTTGAAAATACAAAAAAAAAATCAAATATGGCAAATAATTAATAAATTAATAAATCCAAAAGCATGTAATACAAGTTTCAAAATTTATGTAACTTGGATAAGTTATTTTAACTTTATTTTAAGCTTTCTACTTTAGTTAATTGACATTTCATTCACATAAATACAAAGTATTAAAATAACAAATAAAAATTAAATATTTATAAAAATCATAAATAATCATTCATGCTCGGGCTATGACTTTTTAGTTAGGGTCTAATTTTAACTTGAGGCTATAAAATAGGGTGATAATATCAAATCTTCTTGGTTTAGCCGACCAAGAGGCTGAGAAGTTGGTGTTGAGAACTCACTAGTCTCTTGGCATCAACAGGGAAAAATTTTCAGCCATACAACATGTAATTCTCAAGTGAGTTATGATAAAATGACAAAGGGGTGACTTCTATTTATATGAGGTCACCTATAACCCTTTTTCCCACAATTCAAAATGTCAACAACAAATTAGGGAGTTCAACCTCCTCTATTTGACCTTTACAACTTAAAATTAGAAATTCATAAAGTAAAATCCCCTTTAAGGGGTGATGTCATGCCCTAAAGGGTGATGCATGTCCTCTAGGAGAGACGTTTAGCCTTTGATGAAGGACTTGGGGTCTCCAAAGGACACAAATCATGCCACCAAGTGCTCTAGAATGTGCCAAGTGTCTCTCTCTTCGTCAAACCAAGCTACACCACCATGAACCATGAAAACCACAACCCATGTGACATCTAGGGCATCGAGTGTGATGTTTAAGGCCTTCAAAGGCCAACATTTGGGTGCAAGAGGTTGGAGTGTGATCTCCTCATGGTATCTAAGTGACTCCAAAGGAAACGCTCTGTCTCCCATGTGTCCAAAGAGAGGGGGTGCATCATCCAACTTGTGGGCTTCATGCCCCAAATGAAGGTCCAAGTGACCTTGTCCCTTCATGAAAAGAATTCCACCTGTCAAGGTCCTGCAAAGACAAACAAATTCTCCCTCCAAGGGTCCAAAATGTTGAGGAAAAGGTATGGAGTACCTCACTCAATCATTTTCATATCTTTCTTGGCTAAGACAAGATAGTTGGGAATGTCACCCGAAGTTTACAGCCTCAAAAAATTCACTCAATCCCCAAGTATTAATTACAAAGGATCAAGGTTGATTTTATGATTTGTATATGTTGCAATATAAAAATAAAATTTAAACAAAGTTACATAACTATATACAGATTTTACAATAAAGTAAACATGGAGACAAAAGTGAAAGGAAGAACCAAGTCATGAAAACACATGTATGAGACAGAACAATAATCTGATTTTATTTCATTATGAGATATGAAAACTCTATATCTCTTTTACAAACCCCTGCGAGGGTGTGGACCAAAGTCAAATTTAGAAGTCTCTGATGGGCACCATACAAAAAGGCCCTGACAATGAAATAAAATTGAAACTAATGATCTGGATCAACTTTCCACAAAATGATGCCACTTGACTCTGCAAGATATCTTTTATCATCCATGAAAATTAATTCATAAACCAATAAGAATACACAGACTATCAAAGATAAATCAAACACCTTTAAAACAAGCTGTTGAATAGTATGATTCAGTTTTGAATCCAGTTGCCTTCAATAAGACGTTGATGTCAACACGAGTATTAGGCTTTCAAGTAAACTCATAAATGAATGAAAATTGAAGCTATCTCACAAGAGAGAAAACCTTAGTATTGTAGTTCTCCTTCTATCCTCTCTTGTCTCTTCCTCTCATTGAACCTTTATTCTTTCCCAATAAGTTGAGGTAGTTCAACTACTTTCTTTAGTTAAGTCAAATTAATCAACTAATTAGTTTAGGGAGAAATAATTAATAATAATATATAAATAAGGGTCTAGTTAATAATTACTTAATAAGTGGGACCCCTTGTGACTCCCATCATTCTCTTTGCCAATCATCAAATATAAAATATAAAATTTATCATTTGGATCATATAACAGCCTTATAGCTCCCATGGATATCATTTAAATTGAATATTTAAATATCAACAAAATTTAAGGACATATCCCAAGAAAACAATGTATCCATCTTATCCACAAAAATATCCAAAATAAAGCTTGTTGTCCAAAATATGTTGAAAATCATTAAACATTGTCTTCATCACTGAATATCATAAAAAAAAAATTGAAATCCATATTTGTTGTTGTGTGAGGCATATTTCCTCTTATCACTCTTGTCTCCTCTTGACTTTTCTAGGGTATCCCTTGGTTGGTTAGACCCTTGGGGCTATATTTCAATGATCACATGGGAACAATCGTGTTTTAGGTGGAGACGTGAAGACACAGATTTATCAGACTCTGTGGATGGACTGGAGGGGGAGGCCGCTACTTTTCCGTTTTCTTGCACAAGTTGTGGGATATTAGTTTTTAATCTTTTGCTCGCGTGCGAGAACTGTATTGACGAAACAAAATGAGTAATTTGAGCATTGGGATTAATTGGTGGTGGTAAAGCTAATGACACAATGGGCCAACCATGGTGGTGAGAGATAGGTTGGTGGAAAATTTCATACCAACCATCATTAGCGGGGACTTCGGGCTGCATTGACACATGTGGAGGAACAAGAATGTCGGGAAAAATCCAAGGAAGTTGAAATGGGGGTCTTTCAGGTCGAGGATGTAATATACCATGGCCAACCAAATTGAAAAACCTAGCTTGAAACAACTGGTTTAACTCTTGTGGACCAACATCAAAGTGAATAGAAAATCAAGGCCTTCTATAGCCTCGTTGCCAGTTACCTCTGCCTCTATTATTTCAGCCATTACTGCCCCTGCTGAAAAAACTCATCCTGTAGCAATATTTAACCAGTGATGAAAATTTCTTAATAACCCATACATGAAAATCTACTTAAATAAATCAAAAGTTGGCTCTATTATTTACTACATGACACATGCAATCCATCCATAAAAAATACCATTTATTAATTGCCACACAAACATGGAATTGATAGGGTCATTGAGAGTATGGGGGGCTTGTATTTAGCGTAAAGCAATATGATGGAGGGAGAAAGATTTACGAATACTATTCAAGCAATAAACAAAAACAATAAACTGTGTATCTAAACATATCTCAAAATTCCAATCATCAATTACTACCACTTCATTTCTTTCATTTCCATACAAACCTTTCCTTAAAAATGAGTAACAAGAGAACATGGAGTGAAAAATGCAATTGGGATAATGAGGGGAGTGTATTTTGCATAAAATGGTATAATGGAAAGGACTCCGATGGATATTGTTCTATTAATATATCAAACAATGCCATATTTTCCATTAATTAACAATCACCACCTCTTACTATTTCAAAACTAAACAACACCCTGTTCCCCAAAAAAAACAACCCAAAACTGGTGTTTCTTTTCATGGCTTCTCCTTTTCCTTAGAAATTTCTTTGTAGATCAACCAATTTATATTTTATTACCCACAAATTATTTAACAATCATAATACTACTTGACATAATAGAGTCGAGGAGTGAACAAAATCGTAATAATCACATCCAACACAACAAACAATCAAGGAAAGGACAGAATGTGGTCCATGATATAATCACCAGTATATTTTAAATCACCACATGGTTCCACAAAGTGGCCCCAAAAGGGATCCCTTTGTATAGCATAATTCAAAATTGAAACTTCAAATAAAAACGCTCCTAACATTCCTTTCATTATGGTTCACAAAACTCATTCAATGCATATGTAATTCATCCACAGAGGTATTCCTTTCATACAAAATTGAACACACAATAGGTCGTATCCCTTAAACAATGATTTTGCAATGATGTCATCCACCCAATATCTCCACAGGACATACTGTATTACCAGATAAATGAGTGGGCTTAACATTCTTTCCATCTTTGCACAACAAATAACCAACTAAACCCATGACCAAAAATGAGCACGGACAATGCCTTTATTAAATTATGGGTTGGCCACATCCACAATAATTTCCAATAAACAGGGTTCAATACATAACAGTGAAGAGTAATGCAGTGAGGGGAACGAGCTGACCAAATTAAGGGTTTATCCAAAAGGAGCATGAGAAACTTAATACGTCTATAAAACTTCACATTTATATTCATAGATCTGTTACAAGGATGCAAGCACAATGGGCACGAAAACTAACAACTTAAATGACATGCAGAGTGTCCATATAATCCACAAGTAAGGAGCAGTGATAAGCTTAGGGAATAAATAAATAAATAAATAAACCAGAGGCAAGGCAGAACCGAGAGTTTCCCCAACTGTATTCTTTCCCACAAGTAAAGCACGAATACCATATACAATAAGAGACATCCACACAACTTTTCAATGCGCATGGTTCAAATACAATGCCACAGAGACCAACACTTAACCACTAACTCCAAATCAATTTAATGTAATTCAAATACACCACCATTTCCCTAAGTCTCCAAATTAACAAATGTGCCAACCTTTGTTTAAAACACTAATGTGACATATTTCATATACTTTCTAGGAATACCATGTCTCAACCTTTAGATTTCCAACTTTAACAAATGCGGGCAATCCTTGTAGTATGGAATCAACATATCACACATGTAACTTAAACATGGAGTTTAGGTCCCTCATCAAACTAAATGCAGCATAATAATAATTGTGAGAGCTATATAAAGACAACATCTTTCCCTTTCTAATCATATCACCCATAACATCATTTGATCAATTATTTTGAGAGCGAATTTAAAAGAAAATAAACTGTAGAGCTTGTATCTCAACCAACTCATAAGCACATAGAACATAAGTGTCGTCTCTTCGTCATAGTCACACAAGGGATCCCACCTATTCGTATATTATTAAATATAATTAAATAATAAGGCGCTGCAACCATTTGTAGGCAGGTTCCCTATGTTGCGCTTTTGGGCATCAACACACAAGTCACAATATCATGCCAAGTAAGCCATATCTAATAAAAGAACCACCCGAATATCTGCATCAAATCCCCCATTTTCAAAATAAATGTAATGACTGGTTTTAAATTAACATCTAAAAATTCTACCAAATCCTACCAAATGTACAACAATTTCTACCAGGTTTATAAAGGAAGAATTATTCCAAATTTTCTCAACACATACGCAAGTAAAATTTATCAATGAGTAATAAATCTAATTAAAACAATGCATAAACTTGAATTAAATACCTTAACTCTGATGCTAATTTATGTTGCCAGCTGCCTTGTTGCTACTCTCCTGCTACCTGCTACACAGTCCAGTCCTGTTGCAAACCCAGAAAAATAATTGCCCAAAACTATTGTCCACCCTGCCAACTAGGAAAATGACCTAGCTCCAGGATATCTACAGATATCCTGGCCCTCCGAGCCCAAAACCTCTAGCAACTCGGTGCCTGCCTGATCAATATGTCACAACCAGCAAATCCCGTGCCTCAATCTGAGCACAGTAATCTCACAGCCCCTCTCGGCTCTCTGCAATACTCAGAGCTCTCCAAACTCATGGCCAACTTCCCGTAGAAAAATGATTCGTCCTTTCAACTCCTTCCCCCCCCCCTTATTCCTCCTTCACCGCCTTCCCTTCATTTACTCCCCTATCTAATACCTTATCCCATTATTAATTATCTTATCCATTCATTAAATATCTTATCCATTCATTAAATATCTTATATCTTCTCAGGATTCTTATGTGATCCCTTCTTTTATACGCAACTTAATTTAACGTTATATTTTATTCTCCACCTTTTATTTAATACTTAATTAATTAATGAATTAATTAATATTTAAATGAACCATTAACCATCATGACTAATTCATTAATAATAATCAATTAGAAATGTTATTTTAAGACATAAATGTAGTTTAGCTAATCTTTTAGGATTATATTATTAAATTAACTATACTTAATAATCAAGGGTCGTTACAATAAACAAATGCTCAAAGACCTTATACAACTTGCCAAATTTAAGTATGGGAGGGGTGTCATAATGCCCTGTTGGGTGAAACCATTCCTCAAGTAGGGGATTTTTCGAAGGAGAATCCTTACTAGGTTATGTAGTGAATGTGAGGTGGATGGGGTTAGACTTATAGGTATGGGGTTTCATGAGATACAAGGGTTTGTATTGTCTCATTTATGGGCACCTTTGTTGAGGGCTAGTTACATCCTTTTCCTCTTTTTTTGTTTCTAAAGCATATTTTTCCAAGCCCTTTATCATTTATTTTTCATATGATCCTAAGTTGAAGACAATAAGGGGAACTAAAAAGGAAATGCATATCCAACATATGCTCTACCTTGGTTTGCATGTTTTTCCAAGTTGAAGTCAATAAGGGGCACTAAAAGGAAATGCATAGCCCACAAACACTCTACTTTGGAAAGCATGATTGATCGATTAGTTATTTATTTTATGGGTCCCTCATTTTCTTTTGAAGAGACGTTTCATTGCTCTTGGGATCCCATGGTGGGATTTTATTGCATGACGTTTTCTCTAGGGCACCTCTGAGCCTAGTGGACCCTTATCCCAATGAAATGAGGTATATGCCCTTCTTGGGTCAATAAGCCCGAAAACCTAAAATATGGGGAAACAAAGGGGAAGAAGTAATGGAAAGTGGCAAGTATGAGTGAGAATGGTACAATAACCCTTCAAGGAGACCCCCCAGTAGAAAACCTTTCCATGAGGGTGGACACTTACTAGGAAACCATGTCAACCACCAAGGTGGAAAAACGCAAAAGGCATAATTTCCAAGCAAATGTTTTCAAAATCAAGAAATGACTCTTTTCAATATGTTCAAATGCTTCAAATATTAAAATGACACTTACCACGATACTGGACTTGTTACCTCATGAAACAAGACATGTTGTCCTCTATGAGACAAGTTGGGTGTGGTTGTTGCCATTGATCGAGTGGTGATGTGTGGTATGATAGGGGCCCCTTCCTGCTCATCTTCCTCTTAGTACTCCATGTCTGCAACTCGAGGGCCTCGAGACATCATCTCCTTAGTTATCCTTAGAAATGGGGGATAACACACTGTATCTAGCACCCAATGTGTTCTAACTTCAAGTGACATTACAGTGTTATTTTATTTCCATTTCACATAGCACTCAATGTTCACACTTAATAAAAGACACTTTCCAAGGTAGAGCATGTGGTGTATTTTATTTCATGTTCACACCATATTGACTTGAACTTGCAATTGCATGAAAAAAAGCAAATAAAGGGCTTGGAAAAGGGTTGCATTGCAAACGAAGGGTAACTAAAGGATGTAGCTCACCCTCCACAAAGGCACCCATAAAAGAGACAATATGAATGCTTGATAAGTCAAGAACCCCATGCCCAAGAGTCTTTCCCCAATCCACCTCATATTCATTACATGATCTAGGGAGGGTCTTCTTGGGAAACATTCCTTGACTTGGGGATTCTCCTACCCATGACACCCCTCCCATACCTAAATTTGGAAAAGTTTATAGCATCTTTGAGCATTTGTTTAATTTGAAAAGGGAAGATTTAATGCACTTGTTCGGGTGGTTCTTTTATTAAACGTGGCTTACTTGGCATGATTCATATGACTTGTGGACCCTTAGAGGGCATACTTGTTTGTCTTTGTAGGACCTTTCTCGGTAAAATCTATTCATGAAGAAATTATGCCACTTGGACCTTCATGTTGGGTATGTGTTATATTCTTTGCACAAGTAGTAGTGTTTGTGTTGCGTTGAGCGCGCCCCCGAGAATTTTTTTTCCTTGAGAAATGTGTCACATCTTTTCCTCGTTTTTCATGTTGCCTTGATTTTTGTGTCCATTGTTGGGCGGTTTTTCGACACATGGTTTTTGCCAATGGTTTTCTATTTTTGGTTAAGGAATTAGGATTGTTGACTAATCCAGGTCATTGGATTAGGGTTTTGGATGTTGGTGGCTCCTATATGTATATTGTATTGTAAACAATGTATCACTATGAATGAATATAAAATATGTTGGTTTTCTCGATTTTGGTTTCTAGGGGAAAAATATTTGTGTAATGTTTGTATTTTCCAATGTATCTTTTCTATTCTTTTATTGAAAATTTGTTTGCAGTAAATATTGTACAAGGTTAAAATCTACACTTCATAGGGGCTTGAAAGCCCATAGGATGATTTCCATACCCCACATGTGGAAGACCGTTTATGATGATTGTTGCACATTTTGAGGACGTCTAACATCATGGGGAAGGCCTAGGATGACAAACCACACATGATGTCACCTTTCTATACTTGGATGTGGCCTTTGGAGGCCTAGGACATCATTATCTGGTCCTTGGCATCACCTCAGAGGCTAGGGTTTGATGGATGGTATGGTTTTGGAGGTGGTTTGACATGAGGAGACACATGGCATGAAACTTCTGCACATGAGAGAATGACACATGGCCTTTGGAGGCCCAATGATCTCTTCTTTGAGGCTTGATGTCTCAATTTTTAGCCCTACGTCACCCTTCTAGGGCATGACGTCACCTTTTAGGGTTTTACTTTATGTATATTTCATTTTGGCATATTGTAGAGGAATATGAAGGGGTGGATCCTCTTCTAATTTGTTGTCGACAACTTTATGTGGAAAAATTGGTTAATATGGCCTCATATAAATAGAGGACCATCTCATTTAATTTCATCATCATCACTTCTCACCATTTGTGAGAATAAGTCTGAAATTTCTGCCCTCTCTTGGGCTATCTAGTTCTTCTACTCCTGTGGCTTGCTTAGAGGATCAAATTGTGGATGCTTTTGCTGATTTTTGGATGGAATTTCTGCAATTAGGGTTTAATCTCATGCTATCTTGGTCAAGTAAGTGAAATTTCTGCAATTTTATCTTTATGCTATTAATGTTTCATGGTAATTTTACTTTTTCATGCTATATGTCTTGCTTGCTGAAACCCTAAGAGAGGAGCATACGTGCTTTCTCCTCTCACAAGGTTAATTTTGTTCAAAATTTGTGAAGGAATCCTTGCAAGGGTTAAACTACTAAAGTCCTAAAGTGCTAGCACTTTAGGATTTCATCCCTAGAAATTTGATTTTAACCTAATTGAACCATTAAGAAAGGAGAAAAGGTTGCTAGAGCCCAAATGTTCTTGCACTCTAGCAATCCTTCTCTTTAAGGTTTAAACCCTAAGGCCCTAATGTGTTAGCACCTTAGAGTTTAAACCCTACCTCTTGGTTTCTACTTGTTAAATCTTCAAGTATTGTTTCATTTTTTGTTATAAAGACTCCATAGCCCTCACATGCACTGATTTCTAAGCCATCTCATGGTGATTTGATCAACAAACACTTTCTTTCAATTCTCTCAAGCTTCCTCCTAACTCTACTAACACTAACTTGAGCTAACTCACTAGTAAACTTGTTGTTGTTGCAAAAGTTTGCTACATCCATTTGAATACACTCTTATTTGTTGCATACACTCTTGAAAAGGTGTCCTGACATGTTCATAAATCACATACAACAATTGGATATTACTCTAGTGAATGTGTGCTAAGTTTACATTGTCAATTGTTGCATTTCTGAAACATAATTGTTGTTGTTGTTATAATTTATTCATTGTTGTTGTACTATTGTTCATTGTTGCAAATTCATAACAGCCTTAGCAACTTTCATTGTCTCATGTCTTCAATGGGTATTTATTGCATGTTTGAACTTGGAAATCATTACATATATGATATAAAGTGTTCTTGCTCCGGGAAGGTACTCAAACAACTTTGTATCTCTTATACCATCGTGAGCTAGACCAATCTTTAGGTGATCAAGAGAGGGGACATTAGACTTAGCTACAATACTTGCTACTTTGATCCCTTAAGTTCATCGGGGAAGCCTCCCCTGTGGTGGACCTCTTCCATCATTAAAATGAGGGAATTTCTTACTAAGGTGACAGTGGTAGGATTTTCCATAGTTACGCAAGGTTTGTGTTACTTGTGGTGGGATTTGCACAAGTACAAATCTTGCAATAATAGGGCCCATATGTAGTTAAGATTCTTTATGGATAACTATATATTGAGTGTAATGTTATGCATTGTTTTGTCAAGAATTGTTATTGTATTTGGAGCATTACTCTTGGAGGTCCCCCCCTTGAAGAAGCGAGTGAACATAGCTCTCTATTTTTATATCTCTTTTCTTTTGTGTTTTTGTGTTCTGCACTACATTTTTATGTGATTTGTCTAAAGTTTTGGGGTTAAGTACACTACAAGTGGTATTAGAGCTCTTTCTTGGGCATGAACTGGGAGAATACTTGGGCACAAGGTGGAAGAATATTTTTCTCTTTTTGCAAAACATTGATGGGAAAAGGAGGACAATAGTGTTTAGGTCAATTTTTGAAACTTTAAGTGTAGAATTTGGAAAATCTAGCCTAAGAATTGAATTCCTCTCGAAAAAAGACCCAATTAAAAAAAATAATCCAAAACGGAGTCCAAGAAATGGAGATATTGTTGATTCAAAATTTGCAATTTTTTAGGGTTTTTTATGATGATGGTCACAAATTTCCTAGATTGGATATCTCCTGATATAGTGCATATATTTCAGTCAAACTAGTTCTATAAGATGCATAAAATCGATGGCATTTCATAATTGGGGTCATAATAGCCAATCAAATAAGTATAATTGAAGTTGTGATCATTTTACATTTTCAACCTCAAGTCCTACTTTGCACAAGTTGTTTTCTGGTGATTTTAAGAGTTTTTTCTAGGATTAACAAGCTCATAACTTTTTAATTTTTTAGAGATGTCTTCCAGTGTATTTAAATAACACAGTGACATGTCGTTCAATGGGTAAAATTGTGGTAGGGAAAGAATACACATCGGAGATACAAGTGGAATCACATTGTTGGAAACCCTTGTAACCCTTATTGGTACCCCTTCGAGTATTATCACATCAGACAATACCTGCATACAAAATCTCACTTCCACGTACCCTTGGGTATATAGGAATCCCCCTAGGTACACCTCAAACTAGCCTTAGATAAACCAATCGACCATCTTGTTGCTATAGTACACCGAGAACAACAATTGAGGTGATCAGTACTCTCTAGTACCTGGGTAGTTGAGTAGTACGGCTAAGGGAACGATTGAGCCTCCTTACTTAGTGCCTTGAGATATTGGGTCGTTGCTATTGTTGGACCCCGCACATATATTATAGAGATATATCATTTAACATTCCCTTTTTCCCTAGGACCAAGTAACCTGTCTCAGTGACCTCACCCATGAAGGGTACCTATAAACCCCCTCATACTTCTCCAGAAAACATGAACACCCGCTCTACTACAAGTAGGTTGGACTACGTGGATGAGAATATTTAGAAAATTCAGGATGAGATAAGTAGGTTCAATGATATGTTGGATAAGAAGCTAGATGAGAAGCTAGATGAGAAGTTGGAGGAGAATATCAACAACTTCTAAAATATGTTTATGGAGAACTTGATAGGTATGCAAACTAGGGGCATACCAAAAGAAAACCAATGAAATTCAAAACACATTGAGCCACACTAGGAAGAATCATCTCACTTGGGAGTATTTAATCACCCATAACCCTCATAGGTCCTCACAACAATAGATCAATGGATAATAACATATGCTATCATTCTCCTAAGGTGGACCTAAACAGGTTTGATGGTTTTGACCTATCTGGATGGGTCACCCAGATGGAACATTACTTCTCCCTCCAGGGAATTATTGATGACATGATGAAACTTAGAGTGGGGGTATTGTATTTAGATCTAGAGCAATGCCAATGGTGGGAATGACATAAAAAAAAACATATGTAGGATATATCGCTTGGAGGCAGTTTGTTAAATTTGTCTATGCACGTTTCAAGAAATATACTCACCATTTGGGGTGGCTTACCAAGTTACGTCAAATAGGTTCAGTCACAAACTTCATGGATTCCTTTGAGAAATCAACTATCAGTACAAAGAACTTAACATATTCTTTCTATAAATAATGTTTCATTGGTGGCCTCAAGGAGGAGATTCGAGCACAAGTTAGAATGCAACATCCCACTACATGGTTGGAAGAGATGTAAAGCAACCTATAAGCATAATGATGATCAATGCATAGATAAAAAAACAACCTCCATTCCCATGCACTCGTCCTACCCATGGTACTTCCCTAAGAACAACTCTTACTCATCCCTTAAAAATACAAAGGTTGTCTTTGACATAAATGAAAGATCGCCAAAGAAGAGGACTCTATTATAATTGTGATGAAAAATATGGTCCAAGTCATCAGTGTAAAGAACATAAATTGTTACAAATTGATATGACCACTCATGCATTGAACGAAGACATAAGTATTGAAGAGACACTAGAGTTACAAATTGAAGACACCAACACTCAAACTTAGGTGGATATAGAACCTCCATTCTCTCATGAAGAACCACTTATCTCCCTGCATGCATTATCATACATTTCAACACCACAAACCTTGAATCTCACAGGTTACATGAAGCACTAGAAATTCATAGTCCTAGTTTACAGTGGCGATACTCACAATTTCATTCACAAAAGGGTGGTAGAAGAAACCCATAGTTTTGTACATCCAGTGCACAAATTTCAAATCATGATCAACAATGGAGGTATGATTAAATGTGAGGGAAGAGGTGAAAATTCTCGACTTCATATGGGATATTATCAGTGCAAAACCCATCTATTTTCCATCAATATGGGTGGGTGTGATATAACATTGGGGCAGAATGGCTATGTACATTGGGACTAGTCACCATGGATTTCAAAGAACTCTATATGAGTTTCACTAAAGAGGGCCATGTACACACCCTTCGAGGGCTTCAAGCAAGCTCTCTTGAAATAGTCATCTCTCATTGTATGGAGAAGTTATTAAAGAAGGGTCTCTCTAGCATTATCACCCAATTTAATGCCATACATGTTATGGATAACCCAACATAAGAAATCCACCTAGACTTGCAGCTAGTCCTTGAAAAACATCATCAAGTCTTCAAGACATCAAATGGTTTACCCCCTTCTCGAGGAGAGCATGACCATGGCATTCCCATAATTCCCATAAGTCTACCACCAAATGTAAGTCCTTATCACCACCATTTTTCACAAAAGAATGAAATAGAAAAGATCATTCATGAGCTATTGGAGGCGAGGTTCACACGTCTTAGTAAAAGCCCTTACACATCACTAGTAGTCATGGTATTAAAGAAGGAAGGCACTTGGCACACGTGTCCTGATTTTTGAGCTCTAAATAAGTTGAAAATTAAGGACAAATTTCCCATCCCAGTTGTTGATGATCTCCTTGATGAACTTCATGGAGAATTTTTTTTCACTAAGCTTGATCTATGTTCAAGATAACACTAAATCATGATGAAAGAGGCAGACATCCCAAAGACAACCTTCTGAACACATGAAGGTCATAATGAATTTCTAGTGATGCCTTTCGGCCTTTGTGATTCTCCATTCACTTTCCAAAGTCTAATGAACAAGATCTTCAAATCCTTCCTACTCAATTGTGTGCTAGTACTCTTCGATGATATCTTGATCTACAGTAAAACTTGGGAATCACACATAGAGAATGTTGATAATCCATTTCAAATGTTGAGAGAAAGCCAATTATTTGTGAAATGCTCCAAATGTTCTTTTGGGGTTCATGAGGTTGAATAATTGGGTCACATTGTAAGTCAGGAGGGCATACGAGTTTATTCCAAGAAAGTGGTAGTTATGTAATATTGGCCCCATCCCAAATCACTGAATATCTTGAGCGGATTCTTAGGGATTACAGGTTACTATAGGAAATTTGTGAAAAATTATGGCAAAATTGCAACTCCCCTAACTTCACTCCTTAAAAAGAATGTCTTTGTTTGGAGTGAGGTAGCAACACAAGCCTTCATTTCTTTAAAGGATGTTATGTGCACTACTCCAATATTAGCAATACTTGAATTTAATAATACTTTTGTATTGGAATGTGATGCTTCAGTGAGAGGTATCAGAGTAGTATTAATGCAAGAAGGACACCCCTTGGCATTCACCAATAAACAATTGTGTAACCGCAATTTTGGAAAACCCATATATGAGAAGGAAATGATGGCTATCCTTCATGCAATGGAGACTTGGTGCCCATATCTCATAGGGATAAATTTTTAGATCAAGAATGACCATCATAATCTGGATTACTTGCTTGAACAATGGTTGTCTTCACTAGAGGAACATAAATGGGTCACCAAGATATTGTGGTATGATTATGAGATCATATATAAGAAGGGTAAAGAGAATTTTGTGACAAATGATTTATCTAGGAAATTCAAGGAGGATGGGACACTCTTTGTCTTATCATTACCAAGTCCAGGATGGCTTGAGGAGGATCGCAAGGAGTGGCTATAAAATGATACTTTAAAGAAACCCATCCAACAACTTCAGGTAGATCCCAATCCACCTAAAAGTTATACATGGCAACAAGATACATTGTGCTATAAAGGGAACATTGTTCTAGCAAAGGATTTGGCCCTAAAACAAGAAGTCTTAATGGAGCTACATTCATCACCAATAGTTGGTCACTCCGTCTTTCATAAAACCTATGAAAGAACTAAGCGTTCGTTCTTCTGGAACGACATGAAAAAATATATCTAAACTTCGTAGCATCTTGTGACACTTTCCAAAGAAATAAGGGAGAGACAGTGAATATACCAGGGGAAATGCAACCATTACAAATCTCAATAGAGATTTGGACAAACATTTCAATAGATTTTATCATGGGACTCTTGAAAGTAGACAACAAATCAATCATCATGGTGGTTGTTGACCGTCTTTCAAAAGATGCTCATTTTTGTGCCCTAGCTCATCCTTTCACTCCTTCCTCAGTGGCCCATATATTCATGGATTATATATTTAAGCTACATGGCATGCCCACTTCCATTGCCTCGAGTTAGGACCCCATATTCACCAACAAATTTTAGAAGGAATTATTTAAGCTTCAAGGTACATAGTTGAATATGAGCATTGCATATCATCCTCAAACTGATGGTCAAACATAAGTGGCAAACAAGTGCTTAGAATCCTATTTGATATGTCTTGTTTCTAAAAATCCCCATCAATGGGAACAATGGTTTCCCCTTGTTGAATGGTGGTACAACGCCACTTATCATGGGGCTACCACAATGACACCATATGAAGTTGTTTATGGACAAAACCCCTATCAGTGGCATCATGTGTACCAGGCACCTCCAAGGTTCATGCAATATATAGAATGCTTCTCACAAGAGAATCCATTATCTGTGTCCTCAAGGACAACTTGTTTATGGCGCAAAATAGAATGAAACAAGCTTATCAACATAAATCTGAACGTTTTTTTAATGAAGGGGATCAAGTGTTTCTTCTCCTGTAGCCTTATAAACAAACATCACTCAAAGACAAAGTTCCCCATAAGTTAGCTCCCAAGTTCTATGGTCCCTATTAGATCATATAATGCATTGGTAAAGTCACCTACAAGTTGGCTTTCCCAACCCACTTCAAGATTCATCCAGTCTTTCATGTGTCCTATTCGAAGAAAGTTGTGGGATTAAATTGCAAAGTGCAGACCAACTTTCCAGAACTTGATGAAGAAGGTTCCATTTGGCTCCAACCAAAAGCAGTATTGGATACCAAAGAGTGCCAATTGCGCCAATGCAAGATCAAGGAAGTATTGATCCAGTGGAAAGATATGCAACTAGAAGATGTCACTTGGGAACCGATAGTGGTTCTAAAATAATTTCCTCTCCTTTAGCCTTGAGGACAACACTACTTTCAAAGGGGGAGGGTATGTTAAGGTCCTACCCTAACCCCCTTACTTAGATACTTTATTAATGTATGAGACCACCTTCCTTGAATAAGGCCAATTAAATAGTTAGTTAATAGTCTCTCATTGTAATAAAGGGTCCTTTTTATTAATAAGACCCAAATTAGTTGACCGACCCTCATTATAAGGGGCTCGTAGGTAGTTAAGATTCTCTATGGATAGCTATATGTTGAGTAGAAGGTTATGTTTTGTTTTTTCAAGAATTGTTATTGTATTTGGAGAAATTCTCTTGGAGGTTTCCCCCTTGAAGAGGCAAGTGAACATAACTCTCTATTTTTATATCTCTTTTCTCTTGTGTTCTTGGGTTTTGCACTACATTTTTATGTGATTTCTCTGAAGTTTTGGGGTTAAGTACACAAATTGGTTGCTCAAATTCCAATGTTTGTGGTGTCGTACAACATGTAAAGGACCCACGTGTTTTTGGATCTCACTTGGCAGCTGAAATTTGGCAGTCGTACAGTCATATGTATTGGTCCATATAACTTTTCCTTCAAAACAATGTTTTTCTTTTGGAACCATAATTTGCAAGGTTCCTTTTAAAAAAACTTCTTTGATAAAAAATTAAATCAATGCATGGTTTCAATGAAACCCTTTTGGCTCTTCAATGAGATACACTAGTGATCTATCTTTGCCAACAATAGTCTGTAGGTATTCATACTCTCACTGACTCCATGGGTTTAATCAATACATGGAAGATACAAGGTGTTTGTAGAACTTGCAAAGCATGGAAGAAGCGCATATCTCCTTTTCATGAAGGACAGTCTTGGAGAGGGAAGACAGTCCTTAGTTGGCTCATATAGATGTTTGGGGACCAATGACCACGACTTCCATCACTAGTGTTTGGTATTTCCTTCTTTTGGTTGATGACTACAATAGGAAAATGTGGATGCATTTTTTGAAATTAAAATATAAAGTGTTTATAATTTCGAAAGTTCAAAGCATTAATAGAAAAAGAGTTAGGTTGTCACATTACCACTCTTAGGTTTGATAATGGTAGATAATTATGTTCCAAAGAATTCAATAATTTTTGCACTAAACATGGGATAAAAAGACAATTCACCACACCCTACACTCCACAACAGAATGGAATGGTTGAGAGGCAAAATTGCACTATCACAAAGATGGGCAGGTGTATGATGGAGAAAAAGTGTGTTCCAAACGAGTTTTGGATTGAGGCAATGTTTATAGCAACATCTATGTTGAATAGATCTTCAATGATGGCAATGAATTAGAAGACCCCAAAGGAAGCATGGTCTAGGAGGAAGCCAAAAGTTATTCATCTTAAGGTCTTTGGTTCCATTGCCAATGCCTAGATTCCAGATGAGAAAAGAACCAAGTTAGATCCAAAGAGAAATAAACTGATAATCATAGGATACAACAACAATAATAAAGCTTATAGGGTGGTTGATGTTGACACCAACTAGTTAAGATTTAATAGAGATGTCATAGTTGGGCCTTTTAAGACTTCTTTAGAGATCAAAATTACCATAGAGTAGCTTGTTATGGAGGATTAAGGTGTCAAAATTCAAGCAAAACTTGAAAGAGGGGAGGATTTTGAACAATGTTGCACTTATCACGATATTATTGGAATTATCACGATAAATTGAAATTATCGTGATAATTTAGTTAATTATCATGAGACGATGAAAATTATTGCCCTGCTTCTTTTCCATCCATTTTTTTCAACTTTAAATTGTGATTTTGGGGTTTAGTCTCTCATTTTGTAAACGATGCTTAGGAGGATTGAGGTCTAGGGGTATTGTGACCATTGTCCATCAAGAAAACAAGGGGAAATCTGTAGTTTTCATTGCCATCAACCAAACATTTGTGGAGTGGATATTTACTCCAATCTACCATATCCATATTCCTGAATACATAGAAAAATTTATGTCTTTCTTTTCTTTGTTTTTCAAGATTTAGTATAGGGCTTGCAATGTCCATTAGATATGCCTCTTCTTGCCATTTTTTAATGGGATATTTGACACTTATCTAGCTATGATATTTTAACTACAACAGTCTTTAATATTTTTGTGGATCTCGATTATAAATTTTCCCATTTGTTTTCTGTTGTATGTTTAAATTTTAAAAACTTAATCAGTGCTATACAAAATGGAAAAGTTATTGGACCCAATGTGGGAGTATGGTGAACCATATGAGGGTCATAGTAGGACAAAATTAAGTTGCAAGCTATATTGAATGGATATGTATGGCATAATCAATTGCTTGAAATATCACCTTGCCAAAATCCCAAGGCATGAAGTGGAAATTTTACCGCAACTACCCCAGATGTTGTCCTTATTGAAAAGAACTCAATTCTTGATATTTGTTAGGAAGAAAAATCAGAGGGAATAATTGAGGAACCACATGGTAACCACAAGATTCTCAGGGGCGGGGGAAACCTAATCCTCAACCATGTCTTCTTAGCACATTATGATTATCCTTATAATATCTAGATGCCTCATGATGATCATCTCATGAGATACATTTATTTTTGTTTTGATGTGATTTTGTATTACTCTGTTAGGACTAAGGACTTATGACTCAAGAGTCAAGACAAATATCATAACTTATGACTCAAGAGTCAATACAAATATCATATTTCAGTATCGACGATTGATGTACCACTTGACATCTTATATATTAGTTTTATTTTCATATTTATGTATCAATGTGTTTGCTTGATGTTGTTGTTGCTTTAGATGTTTAAAAAATTGAAAAAAACATGATTATTTTTGTATTTTTTAAAGTTTACTGATAATTTCCTTGATATTGCTGATAATTTGTTATTTCCTCGATATAGCCAATAATTTGTTTTTTGGACCCTGGTGATAAATTCCTGATAACAATAAATGAGCATGAGGAGTTTTTCTGGTCGATAATGTTTCTAGGCTATGATACCATATCATGATAAACAAAAATTGAACACATAAAATGAACCAAGACAACTCAAGAGAGTTCTCCTTATTGCATTGCATGAATGAGAAGTGAAATCTTTCTTATAAAGAGTTACATACTAGTAGAATCAATCCACTTTATGAAAGTGGGTTAGATCGAGAAACACATTAAAATGAAGTAAAACATAAAAATATAATTTAACCTAAAATCAACATGATTTTATTAATATCCATGTCTAATGTCAAATTGACCATTATTACATTTACTTTAATAGTTTCCAACTAATTTTTTTGTAAAATAGAAAAAAAGAATAAACCCTTAAATTGAATAAATAGATTACAAATGAGTAAGCCATTCTAAAATAATAATAACATATTATTATTAAGAGACATTCTAAAATAATCATAACATATTATTATTAAGAGACTTTTTCATGTTATTATTTAGAGACTTTTTCAATATGAATAATAATAAAAAGAAAATGTCAAATTAATAAGTACCACTTCTTTAAAATAAACAAAAATATACTACTAGGAAGTTGGAGAGGGTTAAGTAAATTAAGTTAATTGTGGAGATATGGTACACATTGAAAATATTTGGTAAAAAAAATGATTTATTTAAAAAAGTTAAGATAAAAATTTAAGAGAAAGATATAATAATAATAATAATAATAATATCATCAAATTGGTGTATGATACACTTTGTTTGTGGGACAAGGGACCCCCTCCGCTTAGATACTTGATTGCTAAAGTTTATAGAGGTGTACATACCTTACCTCCTTTTGAATTTGGGCCTCAAAGGGCTCTCCGCTTAGATACTTGATTGCTAAAGTTTATAGAGGTGTACATATCCTACCTCCCTTTGAATTTGGACCTCAAAGGGCTTGTGATCTTTGAGGATAAAACACATGTTCTTAACTATTAGACCCACTCAAGCTTTTTATAAACTATTATAAAAATGAAAATTTCAATATATATATATATATAAGTTTAAAGTATATAAACTATTCATAAGCACAAAAGAAAAAATCCAAGACAAAGTCAAGAAACCAATACAAAACAGAAAAAATTATATAAAAATAAATAAGAATAATAAAAAATTATTATTAATACAAAATGGAATAACCTATATAAAAATGATAATAAATTATATTAGAATAATAAATCTTTGGTAGAGTTATCCAAAAAAAAATTAAGATATAGACTTACCTTTCCTAGGTTATTTTACACAAACCAATGTTTTCTAAGCTTAACATTTATAAGAGATGCTTGTGGATTACTATCTAATTCTTTTCGAAATAGATATTGGTATTTACTAATCTTATCTTTTGATTTGGATTGATGCTACAATTTGGTCATGAAATGACTTCTCATAGAAAACTATATTTGAAATGACTTCTCATGGAAAACCATATTTGCTAAACTTATGTAGGTTGTTAGTGTCAAAACCATACTTGTACTTGTAACATGTTTGTAGACTATGTTAATGTTATATTAGGTTAGAAACACAAAAGTTTGCCCCATTTCAATACAAACATGTTAATGTTATATTAGGGTTAGAAACACAAAAGTTTGCCCATTTCAATGTGTTTAGATAGTAAACTTCTCTTTTAGGAGTATTATGGTAATAAGTGTTTTGCTCATTATGTGTCTTTGTATGTCAATTTCTAAACTATGAATTTATAATTTAGATAAAAGTAATATTTTTATTGTCTTTGTATATCAATTTCTTAACTATATATTTATAATTTAGATAAAAGTAATATTTTTATCAATATCAATAATATATATATTTTAAAAATGTTAATCCTAATATTATTGATAGATATGATGATATACGTTATGAATCTCATTTAATTTGTGATTATTATCTATTTGATATCTATAATAAATGGAAATGTCACTACTATAATAATATTTCTCTATATGATATTTTTTTCTATATTAATACTACTTTTTTCATATTAAAAAGTTCCAACAAAATGTAAAAAACAATAATGGAATTATTATATGCCAAATGCCATGTATAATCTAAGAAAAGTGGTGTTTCATATGAATAAATCATTCATAACAACATTAGGGTTAATAGCTTTTTACAATCTCTTGGCATAAAGATCTAGAAGAAATAGTTTGAAGATTCTAGAATGGTAACTAAGAAATAGACGCTGATAGTTTTGTAGTCAAAAGATAAGTCAATAGTCACTAAATGAAAATCAATTCAATTATTTTTAGGTTCTAATATCAAAACCAATGAACAACAACAAAATTTCGAATATGAAAAGTGAAAACAGACCTGATGATACATTTCTTATCGAAATTCCAAAATATTGGGAAATCAAATTATAAACTCAAAACTAGAGATGGTATCTACTTCTGCCAATTTGTCCCTTCACCACAGGCAACCAAGTCTAGGTGGAAAAGCAGGAACCATCCAACGCTGGACTATACAGTTAATTCTGAGGTACAAACAGCTGTGTTACATTTCAATCACAATTCTTAGTTGTATTGTTTACATAGGTTATGGCTTGACATGTATGCCAATATGACTAGATTGGCCAGATTGGCTGCTGTCCTGCATGTCGGGTGCTTCTTGAATCAGTGCTTTCACCACATCCTCAAGTCGTCTCCTAAAGGTTGGCATTCTTGAAAGAGTTCTACAATGACCTTGCAACCTGTTTTATAGAACAATAAATCAGGCACATCAAAACATATGAAATCTCAATCTTTTCACAATAATAAATAAAATTTGAAAAAAAATCGTTAGTGTTAGCTACCTTTGAAATTATGATCACTGTGACCTAAGTCATTTCCAGTCTAGCGAACTTGGATTAATTTTTGCAAGGATTTTAGGTAGAAGACATCTTAAATAGGATCACTGTGACCTAAGTCATTTTCAGTCTAGCGAACTTGGATGAATTTTTGCAAGGATTTTAGATAGAAGACATCTTAAATAGACTGTCAATGAGCATGCCTCCGTTTCCTAGAATTTCCATATGTAGTTATGCCAGTTTTCTAGCTCCCTGCAGGAACCAAACAAGACGGATTATAGCTCTCAGCTGAAGCTTTGGTCAAATTTGGACTCAACCATATTTCATGTGCCCTAATCTATTTTTCTATTGAAAAGGCTACTATTTAAACTTGCATTATGAACACTCTACGGCCAATCTATGCAAAGGCAGGTCCCTGGGAATTGACCATGGCTGCTATTGAAGACAACTTGTCTTGAACACTCGGCCACCCTTTTGGGAGTGAACCTTGATGTAAATAGAAACTAGCTCAAAACCACATAAAACTGGGCCTGATATTCGCTGATAGGAATTGATCCCATTGTTTTCTATTCACAACTCTTCCACCATCTCTGCCTCAGCTTTCCTAATAGAATGAAAATATATTCTGGTCTCATGCTTCACAGGTTCAGATCTCTAATCTTCTTGTATCAGCGAGTATCCTGTGAAAACTTTCCCCTCATTCCAAAACCTTCTACCACTAGGCACAGCTGAGATTATTTGTTCTCCAACAATAATGCACAATTTTTCATCACCAGCTTGAGTGTGGAGTTAAGGGAAAGGAACTGGAGTCAGAGAGTGAGATATGAACTGGAATATGTGATCAGCCATGTGGATTATTTGATTGCCTTGAGTTTTTAAAGGAATATCATTTGTCTGGACTCTGACCAATTGATCATCCCTTGTCTTTGACTTTAAGATTCTCCCATCAACAAATCTATATAAAATCCTTCACATTATCAATAATGTCAAAGAGCTGAAAAGGGCTTTTAATCCCTCTAGTTTGATGACCCTGCTGATTGGTGATACACTATGACCTGCCAAGGAGCATCCCCTTCCACTGCCTGTATCACCTATTTGCCTATGAGGGCTACCCCTTGGGCTTGGACATCATTAAAGCCCAAACCCAGTTGGGGTAAGGTATAAATGTCCCAAGCCACCAAAGGCAGCCCCATAGCCTCTCCCTGTTTTCCACAGAGAAAACTCTAGAGCACACGTTCCAAACCTTTATAAGCTGATTTGGAAGGAAGGAGATGTGAGGAATAATAGAAATGGTATGCTGTGAAAATTCTGTCCACAATAGTAATGCCCAGCAAGTGGCAAGTTGTGAAGAGACCAAGCTAAAAGTTTCTTTTCAATTTTTCCCATGATCCACCTCCATTGATCTGCAAGAGAAACCTGTATGCCAGAGGAGATGCCAAAATATTGAATGAACACCCCAGGTCTGATACAATTCCATTTCAGATCCATTAGTGGGGGGATTATCCTGCCCAATAAGAAAACCTCTGATTCTCCTCGGTAACCACTGCCCCATCATCTTCCACAAAAGTATCCAAACACGTCACATAACATCATTTGCAAAAAGCATGAAAACATAGATATAAGATAATTTAACTATTGGATTAGTGAGGATCATTAAAGCATCAACCATTTAGCACTAAGTTCTAAGTTCTAGAGACTAAGCCATAATAAAGAGTCAAGACAAATTACTAAGTTGTAGAGACTACTTCTAAACAGGAAAAAGAAAAAGAGATCTAGTATACTGTAGCAAGTACTCAGTACACTGCTCTAAGTTTTTCTCTTGCCACGAGAAATTTCTAGTTTCTTTCCCCGTGATCTTTGAAGAAGAGGAGCAGGAGTATGTAGAGGTGTTGTGGAACACGACCAACAGCTGAATGGCCCCCATGTGACGATGGATGTTGTGAAGGTTAAAGAAAAATTGATGCATTTGGAACGTTGCTAGTGGATGGGGGTGGCATGTCTACTCTAGGAATATGATCACCCAAAAGTTCCGCTTCCAAGCACTCTATAACCATGGCTCCATCCTCCAAATTAGTCTCATCTGGATTGTTGTACCAAGTCACATCTCTTTTAGAATAATCATTCCCCGCTGCATCACAATAATGGGACGACAACCTCAAGTTGTAATGCACATAAACCATGCTTTTTTGCCGGTCTACATTCAAGCTATTTCTCTTTACACTGTGGATGAAGCTATAGGTGCTCCAACACCTCTCTACAAAAGAGGTGTTAACCCCCCGAGTGTTGAATTTTTGATGATTAGCTCAAGCACATATAGTTTATTTCTGTTTTAGCATTAACTGAACCATAAACACTGCAGCAACAATTCACTAGCTGCAGTAAACCAAGATCACAAGAAGAATAACCATGCACAAAAGACACTAGAAATTATCCTGGCAAAACCCTTCTCAATCAAGGGAAAAATGCAACAATCCTTTGCTATATTGCCAAGAGAAGATCCTCCACACCAAAAACCCTAGAGCACACAAGACGGTGCTTCTATGACTGAGAAAGATGGCACCTAGAAAATTACAGCTCACAATTTCAGACCATGCGTTGAGTGTGTGTGAGAGAGATGATCCACAATGGGGATCTATCTCTTATTTATACAAAACCTAGCAAAACAATAGGTGTGTCTATTGGCACAATAGGGCCGACGTGTACAATTGAATAATATAATTAATCTTTACACAATATTAATTATCTTTACATGGCGGGGCCGACTTGTACCTGTTATCGCACAGTTTGTAGGAAAGGTTTAGTAGCTTGGAAGTAAGACTCAAACTGGCGTAACAGGAGCTTCCCACCCACTGTCACCTCGATGGGGAGCTCTTTCTATTCAGGGTGGCTAATCCCAAGGGAGACGTCCCTAGTAATCTGGGGTTCTGAAGGAAAATGATCAAGGGTTTAGGGCTCAAAGGTTAAGGTAAGCTTTCCCTTCATAGATTACTGCCAAATGGATAGTCAAAAGAATGAAGGTATTCCACTGATAAAGGCACCTGTTTGCGAGACAAGGGAAATAAAACTAAAACGTGCATGCAGTGGTTAGTACTTCAAAATATTAATGACTATCTTTAACACATATATGAGAAAATGATAAAATGTAATTATTGACGAAGTCAATGATTGCTAAACAAAGACAATAGCTCGTAATACTTCTTCCTCAATAAACACAAGTGATGGAGCATTCAATGTATAAAGTCAAATCTATGTATTGTCACAATGCAATAGATA
>ML834369.1:11121-37818 GCA_009831015.1 Picea engelmannii
ATTTTTCTTTTTTCAAACTTCTTCAACTTTTCTATTGTCAATAGTAGTTCCCCTTTTGTGTGATCCAATTCTTCTTTCAATTTCTCATAATTTTCTAATTGTTCCTTCAAGCTATCAATGGTCTTTTCAAGCTTATAATTCTCTTCTTCACAACCACTCAATTCACCTTTTAGTATTATGTTTGTGTTTCTAAGCTTGCTATTTTCAGTTTCAACATGCTTCAACTTTTCAAGATTCTCATCTTCTTCTTCACTCTCTGCATTGTCTTTGTATCCCCAAAAGGAATCAAGGTTGGTTTCTTCATCTGAATATTCTTCAGAAATTATTTATTCTTCTTTAGAATTCTTGTGATCATCATCCTGGGTTTCTTGGGTTATGAAGAGGACTTCTCCTCCATCATTATCTTCTTCATTACTCTCATATGAGGAGATGTCATCATCCTTGGATTAGAGTCTCTTTTTATTGTTGAGACTTCTCTTTTTATAGTAGCATTTTTCAACAATATGTCATGTTATACCACAGTTAAATCATTTGAGAGGATACTTACCTTTGTATCTTCCACTTCCCTTCTGGAACCTTCTTACAAAATTTGTTATTTCTTCATCAAGGTCGTTATCCTTGTCTTTTGTCTTCTTTATGGATTTAAAGGGTGCTTCATTATTTGGCTGGTCACTTTATGTAACTTTTGTCATTTCATATTCTATAAGAGACCCATGTAATTCATCCATTGTCATTTTGGTCAAGTCCCTAGTTTCTTCAATGGCAGAGACCTTAGCATCATACCTGAAAAATTCATTTCTCGTCAACCATGAGGATCCACATGACGTTCCACATACCACCAGAAACAACATGATGTATATTATCCATCCATGGGTGTTGTATCTTCATGTGCATTGTCCTTCATGTATAGATACCATATCAATGTTGTGGTCCAAAACTAGTGACTAGGGTTGACATCAATGACAACAACAAATCTTCCAATAGTCGTTTGGGCTTAGCAATCCACCAACCACTTTTATGTTCTTAATGAATAATGTATTCAGTAATTTATTGGACATATTTGTGCTTGTTTTCATTGATTATATCCTAATATATTCTAATGTTAGGGATGAAATATACCCCAAATTTCACTAAAAAAAAATAAAAATGATCAGGGAACTTAAGTCTATAAATAAAAAAAACATAAAAAACGGTTCGGGAAACAGAAGATAATCTGTTATATATCATATTGCACTATAATTATTATTCCTAAATGTCAAAAAAGATTTAAATTCAATCTATCTCTTACTATTATATTTCATCGTAGTGTCGTCATTATATTATAATTTATACACTTACCCTTACTGAAGAATTTGTGATCATGATTATCATAGTCCTTAGAATAAGCACTAGGGTTATGTTAATACATGATAAAAAATAGTGTCATAAACTATATTATGAAATATGTAAGCGACCTAAACCATGGAAACAAGATTAAAATGTTTTGCGGACATACTATTGAACTAGGAGCATACTAACCAAGTTACATACTATGCGCTACGGTTTATAATACCCACAACCTCATACTATTTTACCATAGCACAACAAATTATGTTTTATTCAGAGAAAGAAACGATGTGCATAAAACAATAAGGTTTGTAACCCTATGCATATGATAACATAGTTTTCTCGATCAACGGTTAGCATAACACAACAATTAATGGGTTCATAATTCATATTTGAGGTGGATGACAGGTCAAGTCTGGACCTAGGCCAACCTAGCCTATAGGAATTTACATTCTGACCAACCCATTAATGGTTATAGTTCTATCCAGTACCCTCCAGAATTGACACTACAGGGGAATTCCCAATGTAGTCTTGCCACTTCCTTCGATTTTGATGCAGGAGCATCGTCAACATCAAGCGAGCCAGCGTGGAAGTGAAGGACAACTGGAAGGAGCGCCAGCACAAATTTTGAAAGAACCTTGAAGTTGTTGCGCAATCTTAAAGGTATTCATTAAGAAGAGGCACACTTGTATAATGTAAATGGACCTTGAGCCATTTTCTCTCGTCGTTAGTAGGTAGAAGGCATTTAAAGTAGTTAATGCAGGTAGATAGAATTTAATTCTAGATTAGACTGTTTGAGAGCGCAAGAGGGAAACGGGATATAGACATCCTCATTGAGTATTGTAACATTATTATGAGAATAGAGAAGAAGAGAAGCAGAGAGTAGTGTAAGAACACCCATGTACAAATATTTGAATTAATAGAAGAGTTTGATTCAAATTCATGGTTTTGTGTTTGTTCTCTGTGTATTGATGTTGAATGATATGCCCATGAATGTTTGCTTCCAGTTATACATTTTCTTTATATGTTGTGTATATGATTTCATGTTTGAGTTGAAGTATGAGAGGAAGAGGGAATGAGTTTCAATTTTTTCTCTATCTAAACAAGGATTCCTGCAAGGAGTACAGTTGAAGTGTCCGCAAGGAGTGCGTTGATAGAGGGTTCAGATAGGGTAGCTTTTGTTCTCATTCATCTAGAAGTGTAGTTGGGCACATGAGCCATGCAAGGGGTGTGCAGGCCAAGATAAGTCCAGGGATGCAAACCAAAGTGAAGCGTTTAGATACTGCTGTTGTAGGTGTGCGTAGGGTCAAAGGGGTTTTAGCACTTGGGAGTGTCTAAAAGTTGCCGCAAGGAGTGTGCGCAAGAATATTTTCTAAGACTCGGAGTTATAAGAAATCTCAGGAAGGATAAGGCCTTCGAGACTGTCGAGGTACATCGCAGAGAAGTTGTGCCTTGAAAGTGTACAAGAAGCGTCATAAGTTTGCACGCAAGTGGACGAGTTCTGCGGAGGAACACTTAGTCATTTTGCAGATTTCGTCAGGAGGAACGGATGGTCGGTATTCTCCGAGGAGGATTCGCGACATCCCATGAGCTGTCAGATCTCACGGAGGAGACGGGAAGATACAACGGAGTATTATCGAAGGGTTCAAATCTAAGGAGGGGCAGAAGCATAGATCTGAGTCACAAGGACCATTGGATCTACTTGTGAATTTTCATATCGAGTTTTCGTGGGTTGAAGTCCCATGAATTTGGCAACGGGAATCGTGAAATCACGAAACGCGATATCTCGATAGTCAAGTGGAATTGTCTCGGACCATGGAGAAGTCAGTCAGTGGACAGGTGGCACACTATATCGGGGTTTCACGGAGAGAAGTCCCAAAACATTTGCATCAGGATTCGCGATCCCGCGAAGTTTGAAATTCTGACAGAGGTGACGGGACAGTGAATAGTCAACTCGTGCGTGTATCAGAGTTTCAGTATATCGGGACTCGAGAGTCGAAGAACCAAGTTGCTTGACATCGCGAGTGCCGAAATCGTGATAAGGGAAATCCCGATAGCGGAATAGAAAGGTCGACGTTGACTGGTTGTTGGGTTTCGGGGATTCGAGAGACCTACGCTCGACCGTTGGATTCGTGAAGTCACGAAGTTCGATCTCCTGATTTGTGAAGAGGAGATCCCGAGAAGAATTTTCTGTGGGTGTATATTTCCCGATAGGGAAATAGAATAGCCTTAGATTTCTTCGAGCCGAGGAAGAAGGAATGATCCTGTGTGCACCCCGACCTTCCGTCCTGGGGGTTGTGAGGTAGCGGGCATCGTTGTCAATGTGGTATCAAAGCACATAAAGGTTCTTTGCTTTCTGTAGTAGAGAAAGAAGAATTCTCCATGCCGCCCAGGAGAAGGGACATGAAAACACTCGATCCAGAGGATAGGGAAATGTCGAGAAGAAGAGGCAGGCAGATGATTGATCCAGTCAAAGAGAGAGAAATGTGCGATCTATGAGCTAGACTCGAAGAAATGGAGACAGCGCAAAGACACACAGTCGGTGCGGGGGATCTGAGTGATTCCGAAAGTGAAGTTGATGCTGAATGAGAAGAAGAAGTTGCAGTTGAAGATGCATCAAATGAATGTTTGATCAGAGCTATTGCAAGAATGGGTGAAAGAGAAAAAATGGACATTCCAGTTTATGAGGGAAACTTGGATGCAGAGGAGCCTCTGGAATGGATTACAGCTCTAGACATATACTTTGACTATGAAGATGTCGAGGAAAATAAGAAGGTCAAGCATGCTGTCACTAGATTGAAGGGACATGCATCATTGTGGTGGGATGAACTACAAGCTGACAGACGCTGCAAGGGAAAGCAGAAAATCAAGAGTTGGGACAGAATGATCGTGAAGATGAAGGTGAAATTCATCCCTAGGGATTATCAAATTACTCTGTTCAGGAGGATGCATAACCTGAGATAGAAGTTGATGACAGTGAAAGAATACACTGAGGAATTCTATAAACTAAACATTAGGGCAGGTCATCGGGAGACCGATGATGAGAAGGTTTCCAAATACATGAGTGGCCTGAGATATGATATCCAGGACGAGATGAGCATGGTAACCATCTGAAAAGTGGAATATTCTTATCAGATGGCTCTAAAAGCAGAAGAGAAGCTGAGCCGAAAGAAGAGTCAGAGGGGCAGAGGCAGAAGTTAGCCCAAACACAAATCAGTTGCCCAAGATAAATATTAGAAGCCCAAAGAAGACTGGAAGAAACCTCAGACTCGAACTGAGAGAGGTGGAAGCTCACAACGAGGGAAATATGCTGAACATAGAGGAAAACATATTGAGCAGAGAGGATATTATGTTGATAAAAACACTTTTCCTTGTACTAGAGGCAGAGGAAGAGGCAAAGGTGCAGTGATAAAATGCTTCACGTGTGGAAAGAATGGGCACAAGTCTTACGAGTGTCTAGATAAAAAGAAGGAAAGTGGAGAAGATCACATCACCGAGGCACAGAGGCGGGATGTTGAGGCAGAAGATGCTGAAGGTGGAAGATCGTTGATGATGCAAAAATTCCTTTTGACACCCGAGAAGGAGGTGGAGAGTTCAGTCCAAAGTACCAGACTTTTCAAGACTGCTTGCAAGACCAAGGACATGGTATGCAAGGTCATTGTAGACAGTGTTAGAACAGATAATCTCATTTCTACGGAGATGGTAGAGAATATGGAGCTGGAGACGATTGATCATCCAAGATCATACAGAGTTTTGTGGCTACAGAAAGGACACCAGGTAACTGTCACTAAACAATGTTTAGTTGAGTTTAAGATAGGGGGATATAATGATAAGATATTGTGTGATGTCATTCCTATGGATGTTTTTCATCTATTGTTGGGAAGACCATGGAAATATGATAGGAATGTGATTCATGATGGGATAATGAACACATACACCCTGGAGAAGAATGGGAGGACACACATGTTTCTTCTGATTAAGGATAAGGAGGTGAAGCCAGAAGTAAGAAACATAGTACTTCTCATGAGTGGGAAGGAACTTCTTACAAAGGTTAAGAAGAAGGAGGATCCAAAGTTCATTGTGGTCAAAAAGCCTTGAATTGTGTTGACTAGCACAAGGATAGATGATTTACCAGAGGAAGTTCAAGAACTGCTGGAAGAGTTCACTGACATTGTAGTGGATGAATTACCTCGTTCGTTGCCACCAATTAGAAGTGTGAGTCATCATATTGATCTCATACTAGGAGCAAGTTTGCCAAACAAATCCATGTACATATTAACGTCGCAAGAGAATGAGGAAGTTAAAAGGAAAGTCTAGGATTTGTTGGACAAAGGTTTGGTCAGGGAAATCTTGAGTCCATGCACTATTCCAACAGTACTCAGTCTGAAGAAAGACGGAGGCTGGAGGATGTGTACTGATTCGAAGCCGATCAATAAGATAACCATCAGGTACAGATTTCCATTGCCAAGGATGGATGATCTGATGGATTGCTTGAGTGGAGCAAAGTATTTTTCAAAGATTGATTTGAAAAGTGGTTATCATTAGATACGCATGAGAGAAGGTGACGAGTGGAAGACAACATTCAAAACCAACGAAGGGTTGTATGAATGGCTTGTTATGTCGTTTGGCTTAAAAATTGCGCTAATTACCTTCATGAGGTTGATGAACGAAGTCCTGAAGGAGTTCATCGGAAAATTTATCATTATGTATTTGGATGACATACTGGTTTACAACAAAACAGTGGCAGAGCATCTAAAGCATTTGGCTACAGTGATGCAGAAACTTCAATAGGAGAAGTTGTTGATAAACATGAAGAAATCCTCATTCATGAAGACAGATCGCATTTACTTGGGGTTTGTTATTTTTGCTGATGAGTTGAGGATGGACCCAGGTAAGGTGGAGGTAATCAAGAATTGGCCATCACCGAGGAATATTTTTGAGGTGATAAGTTTTCACAGATTGGCTACTTTCTACCGAAAGTTCATCAGGAATTTCAGTGGAATTAGCGCAGCGATGATGGATACAGTGAAGAAAAGACACAAGTCTTTTCATTGGACTGAAGAAGATGAGAAGAGTTTCAATCTGTTGAAGAGGAAGATCATGGAACAACCAATTCTGGTGTTGCCAGATTTCTGAATGACGTTTCAGGTGAAATGCGATGAAAGTGGATTTTCAATAGGCTCAATCTTAAGTAAAGAAGACAGGCCGATAGCATACTTCAGAGAGAAGCTGAATGAAGCGAAAGTGAAATACTCCACTTATGATAAGGAGTTTTATGCTATCAACCAGGCATTGAAGAAATAGAGGCATTACTTAATCCTGAAAGAGTTTGTCTTATACAATGACAATCATGCACTGCAGTTCGTGACTCAACAAGAGAAGTTGAATCAGAGACATGTCAAATGGGTTGAGTATATGCAGAATTTCACTTTTGTGATAAAGCATATTTCGGGTACTGCTAACAAAGTGGATGATGCTTTGAGCAGGAATTGTTTGTTGTTGCAGTAGTTTAGAGTCAAAACGTTGGGTTTTGATGACCTCAGGGTCATGTACGTCGATGATACAGATTTTAAAGAGGTGTATGAAGCAGCTGAGAATCCAATTCTCAAATATAGAAGTCCATGGATAGAGTATATAGTCCAGGAAGGATTGTTGTTCAGGGGCAATCAACTGTGTATTCTGAAATGCTCGATGAGGAATAATTTTTTGAAGGAGAAAGACAGTGGAGGATTAGCAGGACACTTTGGTCATGACAAGACGTTCACGAAGCTGAATGAGTCATATTTCTGGCTGGGAATGCGAGAAGATGTCAAGAAATTCATGGACAGATGCAAAATTTGCCAGCATTCGAAGGGGAGGAAACATAATGCTGGGTTTTATCAACCATTGCCCATACCAGTGAGGCCATGGGATGCAATCAGCATGGATTTTGTATTGGGGTTTCCAAGAACACAAAGAGGTTGTGATTCAATATTTATGGTGGTGGATAGATTTTCCAAGATGGCACACTTCATTCCATGTCAGAAAACCAATGACACAACTCACATTGCGAATATTTTTTTCAAAGAGGTCATTCGACTTCATGGCTTACCAAGGAGTATAGTTTTGGATCAAGACACTAAATTCATATGGAATTTTTGGAGGAACTTATGGAAGAAGCTGGGAATTAACTTTTCATTTAGTTTATCTTATCATCCTCAGATGGATGGACAAACAAAAGTGGTCAACATAAGTCTGGGAGACTTACTGAGAAGCTTGGTGACAGAACACCACAGCCAGTGGGACAACATATTACCCCAGACAAAGTTTGCTTATAACGACTCAATTAACAGAAGCACAGGGCAAAGTCCATTTCAGGTTGTTTATGGCACACAACTGAGAGGAATTTCTGAACTGAGGGATTCAGAACATAGTGCGACTAGGAGCGCTAGTGTAGAAGAATTCACAGAGGCGATGAAATAACTTCATAGTCAGGTGAAGGAGCGAATGCTGAATTCAAGTCAGGAGTATAAGCGCAGAGTAGATCAGTGTAGAAGACAACTTCAGTTTGAGGTTGGTGACTTGGTTCTGGCACATTTGAGGAAAGAAAGGTTCCCGAGAGGAACATATAATAAATTGAAAATGAATAAAATCGGGCCATGTAGGGTCTTGAAGAGATTTGGGGCGAATGCTTATGAGATTGAATTACCCGATGGGATCATAATTTCTCCAATATTCAATATCTCATATTTGTACCCATATAAGGCTGAGGAAGCAGAGACTGGAAATGAGCAGCCATTGATCCAGTGGATGAAGCAGATGCCAGTAGAAGATAAGCCGCAGATGGAGTGCATACTGGACAAACGAGGGAGCAACAGGACCAGGCGAAAGAAATACTTTGAGTATCTAGTAAAGTGGAAGAACCATCCAGTTGAAGATGCCAGCTGGGAGAACGAAGCTGAGATACAGAGGCATGGAAAGACTGTGCAAGATCTCATGGATAGGAGCCCATGAAAATTTTCAAGCGAGGGAGTATGATGCAGGAGCATCTTCAACATCAAGCGAGCCAGCGTGGAAGCGAAGGACAACTGGAAGGAGCGCCAACAAAATTTTTGAAATAAACTTGAAGTTGTTGTGCAATCTTAAAGGTAGTCATTAAGAAGAGGCAGACTTGTATAATGTAAATGGACCTTCAGCCATTTTCTCTCATCCTTAGTAGGTAGAAGGCATTTAAAGTAGTTAATGCAGGTAGATAGAATTTAATTCTATATTAGACTATTTGAGAGCGCAACAGGGAAACGAGATATAGACACCCTCATTGTGTATTGTAACATTATTATGAGCATAGAGAAGAAGAGAAAGAGAGAGCAGTGTAAGAACACCCATGTACAGATATTTGAATTAATAGAAGAGTTTGATTCAAATTCATGGTTTTGTGTTTGTTCTCTGTATATTGATGTTGAATGATATGCTCATGAATGTTTGCTTCCAATTATACATTTTCTTTATATGTTGTGTATATGATTTCATGTTTGAGTTGAAGTCTGAGAGGAAGAGGGAATGAGTTTCAATTATTTCTCTATCTGAACACGGATTCCTGCAAGGAGTGCAGTTGAAGTGTCCGCAAGGAGTGCGTTGACAGAGGGTTTAGATAGGGTAGCTTTTGTTATCATTCATCTAGAAGTGCAGTTGGGCATAGGAGCCATGCAAGGGGTGCATAGGCCAAGCTAAGTCCAGGGTTGCAAACCAGAGTGAAGTGTTTAGAGACTGCTTTTGCAGGTGTGCGTAGGGTCGAAGGGGTTTTAGCACTTGGGAGTGTCTAAAAGTTGCCACAAGGAGTGCGTGCAAGAGTATTTTCTAAGACTCGGAGTTATAAGAAAGCTCAGGAAGGATAAGGCCTTCGAGATTGTCGAAGGATAGCGCAGAGAAGTTGTGCCTTGAAAGTGTGCAATAAGCGTCACAAGTTTGCATGCAAGTGCAGGAGTTCTGCAGAGGAACACTTAGTCATTTTGCAGATTTCGTCAAGAGGAACGGACGGTCAGTATTCTCCGAGGAGGATTCGCAACATCCCGTGTGGGACCATGGAGAAGTCATTCAGTGGACTGGTGGCACACTGTATCGGGGTTTTGTGGTGAGAAGTCCTGGAACATTTGCATCAGGATTCACGATCCCGTAAAGTCTGAAATCCCGACAGAGGTGACGAGATGGTGAATAGTCAACTCATGCGTGTATCGATGTTTCGGTATATCGAGACTCGGGAGTTGGTGAACAGAGTTGCTTGACATCACGAGTGCCAAAATCACGGTAAGGGAAATCCTGATAGCGGAAGAGAAAGTTCAACGTTGACTGGTTGTCGGGTTTCAGGGATTCGAGAGACCTACGCTTGACCGTTGGATTCGCGAAGTCGCGAAGTCCGATCTCCGGATTTGTGAAGAATTTTCTGTGGGTGTAGATTTCCCTATAGGGAAATAGAAGAGACTTAGAGTTCTTTGGGCCAAGGAAGAAGGGAAGATCCTGTGTGCACGCTGACCTTCCGACCTGCGGGTTGTGAGGTAGCGGGTGTCGCTGTTAGTGTGGTATGAGAGCACAGAAAGGTTCTTTTCTTTCTGTAGTAGAGAAATAAGAACTCGCCATGCCGCCCAGGAGAAGTGACATGCAAACACCCGATCCATAGGATAGGGAAATTCTGAGAAGAAGAGGCAGGTAGATGACTGATCTAGTCATAGAGAGAAAAATGCACGATCTATGAGCTAGACTCAAAGACATGGAGATAGCGCAAAGACACACAGTCGGTGCGGGGGATCTAAGTGATTCTGAAAGTGAAGTTGAGGCTGAACAAGAAGAAGAAGTTGCAACTGAAGATGCATCAAATGAATGTTTGATCAGAGCTATTGCAAGAATGGGTGCAAGAGAAAAAATGGACATTCCAGTTTATGAGGGAAACTTGGATGCAGAGGAGTTTTTGGACTGGATTAGAGCTCTAGCCACATACTTTGACTATGAAGATGTTGAGGAAGACAAGAAGGTCAAGCATGTTTTCACTAGATTGAAGGGACATGCAACATTGTGGTGGGATGAACTACAAGCTGATAGATGCTACAAGGGCAAGCAGAAAATCAAGAGCTGGGACAAAATGATCGCAAAGATGAAGGCGAAATTCATCCCCAGGGATTATCAAATTACTCTGTTTAGGAGGATGCATAACCTGAGATAGAAGCTGATGACAGTGAAAGAATACACTGAGGAATTCTATAAATTGAACATCAGGGCAGGTCATCGGGAGAGCGATGATGAGAAGGTTGCTAGATACATGAATGGCCTGAGATATGATACCCAGGATGAGATGAGCATGGTAACCATCCGAACGGTGGAATATGATTATCGGATGGCTCTAAAAGCAGAAGAGAAGCTGAGCTGAAAGAAGAGTCAGAGGGGCAGAGGCAGAAGTCATCCCAGAGGAAAATTAGTTGCCCAGGATAAATATCAGAAGCCCAAAGAAGACTGGAAGAAACCTCAGACTCGAACTGAGAGAGGTGGAAGCTCATAGTGAGGGAAATATGTTGAACAAAGAGGAAAACATAGTGAGCAGAGAGTAGATTATGTTGATAATAATACTTTTCCTCATACTAGAGGCAGAGGAAGAGGCAGAGGTGGAGTGATAAAATGCTTCATGTGTGGAAAGAATGGGCACAAGTCTTACAAGTGTCCAGATAAAAATAAGGAAAGTGGAGAAGCTCACATCACCGACGCATAGAGGCGGGATGTTGAGGCAGAAGATGCTGAAGGCGAAAGATCATTGATGATGCGAAAAGTCCTTTTGACACTCGAGAAGGAGGTGGAGAGTTCAGTCCAAAGGACTAGACTTTTCAGGACTAGCTGGAAGACTAAGGACATGGTATGCAAGGTCATTGTAGACAGTGGTAGCATGGATAATCTCATTTCTACGGAGATGGTAGAGAAGCTGGAGCTGGAGACGACTAATCATCCAATCCCATACAGAGTTTCATGGGTACAAAAAGGACACCAGGTAACCGTCTCTAAACAATGTTTAGTTGAGTTTAAGATAGGGGGATATAATGATAAGATATTGTGTGATGTCATTCCTATGGATGTTTGTCATCTATTACTAGGAAGACCATGGCAATATGACAGGAATGTGATTCATGATGGGAGAATGAACACATACACCCTGGAGAAGAATGGGAGGACACACATGTTGCTTCCGATCAAGGATAAGGAGTTGAAGCCGGAAGTAAGCAACATAGTAATTCTCATGAGTGGGAAGGAACTTCTTACAGAGGTTAAGAAAAAGGAGGATCCACAGTTCATTGTGGTCAGAAATCCTCAAATTGTGTTGACTAACACAAGGATAGATGATTTACTAGAGGAAGTTCAAGAATTGCTGGAAGAGTTCGCTGACATTATAGTGGATGAATTACCTCATTCATTGCCATCGATTAGAAGTGTGAGTCATCATATTGATCTCATACCAGGAGCCAGTTTTCCAAACAAAGTCGCGTACAGATTAACTCCGCAAGAGAATGAGGAAGTTAAAATGTATGTCCAGGATTTGTTGGACAAAGGTTTGGTTAGCGAAAGCTTGAGTCCATGCGCTGTTCCAACAGTACTCAGTCCAAAGAAAGACGGAGGCTGGAGGATGTGTACTGATTCAAGGGCGATCAACAAGATAACCATCAGGTACAGATTTCCATTGCCAAAGATGGATGATATGATGGATTTCCTGAGTGGAGCAAAGTATTATTCAAAGATTGATTTGAAAAGTGGTTATCATCAGATACGCATGAGAGAAGGTGACGAGTGGAAGACGGCTTTCAAAACCAATGAAGGGTTGTATGAATGGCTTGTTATTCCATTTGCCTTAACAAACGTGCCGAGTACCTTCATGAGGTTGATGAATGAAGTCCTGAAGGAGTGCATCGAAAAATTTGTCATTGTGTATTTGGATGAGATACTGGTTTACAACAAAATAGTGGCAGAGCATCTGAAGAATTTGGCTACAGTGATGTAGAAACTTCAACAGGAGAAGCTATTGATAAACATGAAGAAATCCTCATTCATGAAGATATAGCTCATTTAATTGGGGTTTGTTATTGGTGCTGATGAGTTGAGGATGGACCCAGGTAAGGTGGAGGTAATCAAGAATTGGCCATCACCGAGGAATATTTTTGAGGTGAGAAGTTTTCACGGATTGGCTAGTTTCTACCGAAAGTTCATCAAGAATTTCAGTGGAATTAGCGCAGTGGTGATGGATATAGTGAAGAAAATACACAAGTCTTTTCATTGGACTGAAGAGGCTGAGAAGAGTTTCAATCTGTAGAAGAGGAAGATCACAGAACAACCAGTTATGGTGTTGCTGGATTTACGAAAGATGTTTCAGGTGAAATGCGATGCAAGTGGATTTGCAATAGGGGCAGTCTTAAGTCAAGAATACAGGCCGATAGCATACTTCAACGAGAAGCTGAATGAAGCGAAAGTGAAATACTCCACTTATGATAAGGAGTTCTATGCTATCATCGAGGCATTGAAGAAATGGAGACATTACTTAATCCCGAAAAAGTTTGTCTTATACAGTGACAATCATGCACTGCAGTTTGTGACTCAACAAGAGAAGTTGAATCAGAGACATGTCAAATGAGTTGAGTATATGCATAATTTCACTTTTTTGATAAAGCATATTTCGGGTACTGCTAACAAAGTGGATAATGCTTTGAGCAGGAAGTGTTTTTTGTTGGAGGAGTTTAGAGTCAAAACGTTGGGTTTTAATGACCTCAGGGACATGTATGACGATGATCCATATTTTAAAGAGGCATATGAAGCAACTGAGAATCCAGTTCTCAGAGATAGAAGTCCATGGATAGAGTATATGGTCCAGGAAGGATTGTTGTTTAGGGGCAATCAGTTGTGTATTCTGAAATGCTCCATGAGGGAGAATTTGTTGAAGGAGAAACATAGTGGAGGATTAGCAAGAAACTTTGGTCACAAAAAGACATTCACAAAGCTGAATGAGTCATATTTTTGGCCGGGAATGCAAGAAGATGTCCAGATATTCGTGGACAGATGTACAATTTTCTAGCAGTCGAAGTGGAGGAAACAAAATGCAGGGTTTTATCAACCATTTCCCATAACAAAGAGGCCATGGGATGCAATCAACATGGATTTTGTATTGGGGTTGCCAAGAAAACAAAGAGGTTGTGATTCAATCTTTATGGTGGTGGATAGATTTTCCAAGATGGCACACTTCATTCCATGTCAGAAAACCAGTGATGCAACTCACATTGCGAATCTGTTTTTCAAGGAGGTCATTCAACTTCATGGCTTACCAAGGAGTATAGTTTCAGATCGAGACACTAAATTCATAGGGCATTTTTGGAGGACCTTATGGAAGAAGCTGGGAACTAACTTGTCATTTAGTTCATCTTATTATCCCTAGACATATGGACAAAAAGAAGTGGTCAATAGAAGTTTGGGATACTTACTGAGAAGCTTGGTGATATAAAACCACAGCCAGTGGGACAACATATTACCCCAGGCCGAGTTTGATTATAACGAATCAGTTAAGAGAAGCACAGGGAAAAGTCCATTTTAGGTTCTGTATGGCATGCAGCTGAGAGGAATTTCTTAACTGAGGGATTCAGAACAGAGTGTGACTAGGAGAGCTAGTGCAGAAGAATTCGCAGAGGCAATGAAGGAACTTCACAATCAGGTGAAGCAGCGATTGCTGAATTCAAGTCAAGAGTATAAGCGCAGAGCAGATTATCATAGAAGACAACTTCAATTTGAGGTTGGTGACTTGGTTGTGGCACATTTGAGGAAAGAAAGGTTCCCGAGAGGAACATATAATAAATTAAAAATGAAGAAAATCGGGCCATGTAGGGTCTTGAAGAGATTTGGGGCGAATTCTTATCAGATTGAATTACCTGATGGGATCAGAATTTCTCTGATATTCAATATCTCAGATTTGTACCCATATAAGGCTGAGGAAGTAGAGAATGGAAATAAGCATCCAATGATCCAGTGGATGAATCATATGCCAGTAGAATATAAGTCGCAGATGGAGTGCATACTGGACAAATGAGAGAGCAAGAGGACCAGGTGAAAGCAATACTTTGAGTATCTGGTCAAGTGGAAGAACCATCTAGTTGAAGATGCCAGCTGGGAGAATGAAACGGAGATACAGAGGCATGGACAGACCATGCAAGAGCTCATGGAAAGGAGCCCATGAAAATTTTCAAGCGAGGGAGTATGATGCAGGAGCATTGTCAACATCAAGCGAGCTAGCGTGGAAGTGAAGGATAGCTGGAAGGAGCGCCAACACAAATTTTGAAATAAGCTTAAAGTTGTTGTGAAATCTTAAAGGTAGTCATTAAGAAGAGGCACACTTGTATAATGTAAATGGACCTTGAGCCATTTTCTCTCGTCCTTAGTAGGTAGAAGGCATTGAAAGTAGTTAATGCAGGTAGATAGAATTTAATTCTAGATTAGACTGTTTGAGAGCGCAAGAGGGAAACGGGATATAGACACCCTCATTGTGTATTGTAACATTATTATGAGCATAGAGAAGAAGAGAAACAGAGAGCAGTGTAAGAAAACCCATGTACACACATTTGAATTAATAGAAGAGTTTGATTCAAATTCATGGTTTTTTGTTTGTTCTCTGTATATTGATGTTGAATGATATGCTCATGAATGTTTGCTTCCAGTTATACATTTTCTTTATATGTTGTGTATATGATTTCATGTTTGAGTTGAAGTCTGAGGGGAAGAGGGAATGATTTTCAATTGTTTCTCTATCTGAAAAGGGTTTCCTGCAAGGAGTGCAGTTGAAGTGTCCGCAAGGAGTGCGTTGACAGAGGGTTCATATAGGGTAGCTTTTGTTCTCATTCATCTAGAAGTGCAGTTGGGGATAGGAGCCATGCAATGGGTGCGCAGGCCAAGCTAAGTCTAGGGTTGCAAACCAGAGTAAAGCGTTTATAGACTACTGCTGCAGGTGTGCATAGGGTCGAAGGGGTTTTAGCACTTGGGAGTGTCTAAAAGTTGCTGCAAAGAGTGCGCGCAAGAATCTTTTCTAATATTTGCAGTTATAAGAAATCTCAGGAAGGATAAGGTCTTTGAGACTATCGAAGGACAGCGTAGATAAGTTGTCCCTTGAAAGTGTGCAAGAAGCATCACAATTTTGCACGCAAGTGGATGAGTTCCACGGAGGAACACTTAGTCATTTCAGAGATTTCGTCAGGAGGAACAGACGGTCGGTATTCTGCGAGGAGGATTTGTGACATCCCGTGAGCCGTCAGATCTCACGGAGGAGTTAGGAAGATACAGTGGAGTATTCTCGAAGGGTTCAAAGCTTAGGAGGGGCAGAACCGTAGATTCGAGTCACAAGGACCGTCGAATATACTCGTGAATTTTCATATCGGGTTTTCATGGGTTGAAGTCCCATGAATTTGGCAACGGGAATCGCGAAATTGCGAAACACGATATCCCGATAGTCGAGTGGAATTGTGTGGGACCACAGAGAAGTCAGTTAGTGGAAAGGTGGCACATTGTATTGGGGTTTTGCAGTGAGAATTCCCAGAACATTTGCATCAGGATTCGCGATCCCGCGAAGTCCAAAATCCTAACAAAGGTGACGGGATGGTGAATAGTCAACTCACGTGTGTATCATAGTTTCGGTATATCAGGACTCGAGAGTCGGATAACCGATTTTCTTGACATCGCGAGTGCCGAAATAGCGATAAGGGAAAACCTGATAGCGGAAGAGAAAGGTCAGCGTTGACTGGTTGTCGGGTTTCGGGGATTCGAGAGACCTATGCTCGACCGTTGGATTCGCGAAGTTGCGAAGTTCGATCTCCTGATTTGTGAAGAGGAGATCCCAAGAAGAATTTTCTGTGGGTGTGGATTTCCTGATAGGGAAATAAAAGAGCCTTATAGTTATTCGAGCCGAGGAAGAAGGAAAGATCATGTGTTCATGCCGACCTTCCTACCTGCGGGTTGTGAGGTAGCGGGCGTCGCTGTCAGATTTCAAATGGCAGAGGTATGGGGCATACCAATCTCTCTTACTCCCGCTAGCGATGGCTTTGAGGTGTCATTCATTCTTCATAGTAGCCTTTTGGTCTCATAAAATATTTCCCTCTACACTGTAAGCGACTCATGATTTTTTTGGAAATGCTTTGGCTCTGGTGAGGGATGGAAAGAGCAACACATTCCAAGGATTCTCCATGTGCACGGGTGAGTAATTTCTCTACTGTTTATGTTCTTCATGCAATGTATGTTTACAAAGTTTCCTTCTCTGGTCTATGTATTGTATTTTTACAAAACTGCCTTCCCTGTCTGTGCAATGTATACTCTGGGTAATGTATGTCTATAAATCTACCTTCTCTCGTCTATGAAATCTATAATCTCTTTTTAATGTATAATCTCTTTGATTGTTGAGTCACATTTCTCGTACTCTGATTTATTTGGTCTGTAGGTAACAACCACACGATTTTGCAACCTTAGATGCACTTGTCTTGGATTCGAAAGTGATAATTATGTTTCATGTATGTTAGGTAAACCCCTTTAAATATTAACATTTGGGTTTGGTGGTTGTTATTAGGTTTTCTCCTGTGTTGGATGTTTGTATTTTAAGCATGTATATTTGGTTCCTCCTCTGGAAAACCATGATCATTATGGTTATAAGATAAACTCTCTACAATTTTCTCATGCAGGTTTTGAGTTTGTACTTAGTGGTTATAATCCGTAACCTTTGTCTTGAAAGTACTATGTAAGGAATTAGCAGTCAGTTTGGGACCTATACAGGTAGAGACTGGATGAAAATCATTTCCGAAAGGTTATGATATTAACTATTATATTTTAACACCTTTTTGTAGCCTTCACAACCTCATACACTTAATGAATAGGTTTCAGACTTCGATTATTTAACTTTGTAGTTTAATTTCTTAATTTCACTTTGTGTTTTATATAGAAAGGTTAAAAACCTTATTCATCGAAGAATGAAAACAATGCTTCTTGTATGAAGTCAGTGGTTAAGGAGTATCCTTTCTGATAAGGAAAATGTGCTCTGTCTCTGCTAAAACACCAACAACTATTCAACCTTTCCCTTTTAAAGTTAGCTCAACTTTTATAGTTCAATATGTCTATAGTTTTGAGAGAAAATGCCTTCAACCACTCTACTTAGAAAAAAATATGTCTTATTTTTTTATTATGATCAAGGATTTCATTCTATTTTAATAAAATAATTAGGTGCTCACTGGAATATTCATACACCCATATTTCCTTATTTGTTCCTCTGTGGTGCTTCATGATTTAAACTTCTTTCTATTGTTATTACCCATATATATGTATATATATCTAGATCGCATTATGTAAATCTTTGTCCTTACTTCATACTTTAATGGTTCCTTTACTGTAAGTAGTATTCAACATGTGTATAAAGGTAGCTCTATTTTAATATGTGAGTTCTCTATAGTATTATTTGGCCCTGTGTAGGAAGTTTGGGTATTTTTTTTGAATAATTGTTGGTTATTATAACCCTACTCTTGATTATCGTCGGTGCTCCTTTTGTATATCTTCTCTCTGTATATTATAAACTACAGGATATCAAATCCATTGAACTTAATTAGAAGTTTTTTTATTTTTTATTACTTGTGCAGGTAATAATTTCAAATGTATATAAATTGATGATGGGCACCTTGGTCTTGCGAGGGAACCCATCAGATGGATTATGCACCAACTTCCCCTCCTATTTCATGGATCAACTACTTTGCAATGCAAAGTTGACCCTCTGGTATTCAATCATGATCTCAGAGAAGTATTATTTGACTCTTTTATTTATCTAATTCTGTAATGTTTGTACAATAGTAAGATACTAATAATATTTCATTACTCCTTTGCAGGTTGGGAGAAAAGATCATGCACTTGGTAAAAAAGATTGGCATATCCACAAAGGGTATTTATTCCACCAGTCCATGCACACTCGCACACAGTTCATGTAGTACTTTAAATCTCTGTTTAGACTAACTAAGGAGTTGTTGGGTCTAAGGAAACTCAAACTATAACATTTTTGGTCAGCAACCTATTGATTGTAATAAGATGAATTATGGATTATATTCTACAATCCACTGTATCCTATATATTTTTGTTGTATAATATATAAAAGAAAATATTTGGGTACTTTTCCTTTATACTTAGGATAATAGTAGAACAACAATACAATTTGTTTATACTTTTCTTCCTGAAGTATTTGATTATGCCCAATAATGCACAACAATAAAAAATATAGATTCCTAATGGTCTGTATGCATATATATATATATATATATATATATATATATATATATATGAACACACACACACACACACAGATATATATACTAAACATTTATACTTCATATAAACACCACTACAGGTATTCTTACAGAGTGGTAAGCCACAATTTCACATGGTTATACAATCCACTTCAAACATATTTTACTTACATGTATACAATTTAAAACATATTAACAATCAGATAATATCCCTAATATAATATCAACAATAAAAGTACATAGCTGAGATACATCTCTGAATATTGATGTTGGAAAACAAATGGAACAACCACGTTCCACCCAACCGTAGAAACAAAACAACCACAATCACTTGTCCTGATCACCCCCTAGCCTGACCATGACTCCATAAGGGACAACAGAGTCATCCTCCTTAGTTATTGTCACATTCAACACATCAAAGATTGATTTTCTTCACACCATATGTGCTCATAACAACATAATAGTTCTAAATACCCAACAAACTAAGAAACGTCTTGCCTCCCTCATATGTTGTATTTATCTTGTGCCTAGGTCTTTCCATTCCTTTCCCTCCTTGGGAAATTCACATCTTTACAAATCCATGATTTTTAAAGGCTCACAGTGGCCAAATTCAACTTCCGTCCCTTGTAAAAATAATCTCTAAGCTAAATCAAACGTGTTCCCCACTCATTGAGTCATAGTCAACTATTTTTAACCTAGTTGTTCCATCTGTCTTCCACAATTTAATTTATTAAAAGGTTTGTCTCATACATGTGTCCAATAAAAGAGGAAATTTGGGAAAGTCAAATCTTTTCTCAACAGTCGTAAAATAATAATTACATAATCCAAAATTCTAAATTCATATTTTCCATAAATGGAAATTTATTTTTTTATTTGGATTTTTCATAAATGGAAATTTATTTCTAAATTCAACTTGCAATTTAATTTCTAATAATTAGAGGATATCACATCCTCACCCCATTGAGTACAAAACTATCCTCAGTGTTCAATCATTTCTTGGAAGAGTATTGGGTAATATTTGTGCATATCTTCTTCCAATTCCCAAGTGGCCTCCTCGGGACTAAATTGCTTCCGTTGCACTTTTATTTGGGCCATGGATCTGTTTTGATTTATTATTTCTTTCCTATCCAAAATGCACATAGGTTCATCTTGGAACTCGCCTTATAGTTCCACCTGCACCATGTTCTAATCAATGATGTGAGTAGGATCATGAATATATCTTTTCAATAACAAAACATGAAAAACATTATGAACTTTTAAATTTGCAGGAAGTGCCAGTTGATATGCCATGGGTCTGATTCAAGTTAAAATGTTGAAGGGGCCACAAAATATTGGTGCCAACTTGGAACAACTTCCTAGCTTTAGAGAGCTTCTTCATTCTTTGACTTTTAGATATACATGTTCCCCAATTTTGAATTCATGGTGTCGTCTTTTTAGATCTTCATAACTTTTCTATCAGTATTGTGCCTCTTTCAATTTATATTGTACCCTTTTTACCATTCTTTCCATTTACTATAGCATTTACAGTCCCACCATAATCCTGTTAACTGGATTATCCCAACTGATTTGGCTTGTGCATTTCCTTCCGTATAATACTTCAAAGGGACTCATCTTAGTTGATTCCTGATAACCATTATTGTAAGCGAACTCAACTAAGTGTAGATATTCTTCCCACTTAGTTGGTTTTGTTCTTACGCACATTCACAACATGTCTTAGATAATTATGTTTGTTCGTTCTATTTGACCATCCATTTATGGATGGTGACTTGTGCTAAAATTCAAATTAGTATCCAAACCCGCAAACAATTCTTTCCAAAAATTAGATGTAAATTGGACATCTCTATCTAAAATCACCATCTTGGGAATTCGATGCAACCTAAAAATTTATTTCATAAAAATTTCAGCAATATTGATTGCTCTTTAAGTAGATTTCATGGGTATAAAATGTGCATATTTACTTAGTTTATCAATCACTACCATAATTGAGTCATTTTTTCTTTGAGTCTTAGGAAAATCTATGATGAAGTGCATCGAAATAATTTATGTAATATGCCTAGGTAGAACCCTAGTTGTGAATATGAATTGTAAACATGTTTGATAGGATAGTGGGCCGAATTATTATAATCTAGTAGGATAATGTGTGTACTAGGATGGAGAGCCTAGTGTCTAGGGCTAGTGGGCCTGATTTTGTATATTTAGTTATGCATATTATTAATAAACAACATCATTGTGTGTAGACCGACCATGAAGAAAGAGTTATGGGGGACTGAACTTCCACTAGGCTGCGTAAGGGAGAGGGGGCTAAGTGTCTAGGAATAAGGGCTAAGCTAGAGGGATTACCTCTAAAAGAATAATATTATATTATTATTTCCTAGAGGCTAAGGATGGACATAACCTATGTTGTTCTAAGTTCCTGGGGAAAGGGAACGAGTGTTAAGTGGAGCTCATGCAGCTTCAGGAATACATTTGTCAACCTCGGTGCATGCAATTTTTAGATGGGAAAGTCAGCTCGTTGGGGGATCTCTCTCACCATTCTCATGATGGTATCCATTATCACAAGTCTATCGTACTACCCAATGATTCATCCACTGACCCATCCTCTCCATCGTCGACCTCTAAACAAGCACACACCTTGGGAAGCTTTAGTCATACTTGAGTTATCCTTTCTATCTCATGTGAAGCTCGATGCACCTATATTTTCCTGAGCCTGTGATGTGTCTTAACGATTGGATGTTGCTTCCAACACAGTTCTTTGACTGAGCGTGCCTTTCTTCCACCATTTTCTCTATACCTAGCTTTGTTGTTTCCATCACCCTTACTTGAATTTACTTAGGAGCTAGAATGAAGAAGCAAGTTGTCAGGCCCATGAGTTTGAAGAGGTGGGTTGTCAGGCTCGTTCACTGAAGAAGCAGGTTGTCAAGCCTATACAAAACTCTCTCTAGGCGAGAGAGGTTTTTGGGGAAGTGATTTTCCTAGTGGGATCCCAATGACAACTATAGTGCTCTGAGAATTCATGTTCGGTATGTTGTTGAAACCCTGGAAGGGAAGTGGGGTAGCTAAAGGACTGTTGAGTAGAGAAGGGGAAGACTTCCTGTGGTGGGACAAGAATGTGAAGAATGAGAGTGTAATGTACCCAAGGCCGAGCCCTGTTGTAAATCATGTCTATGAAGTATAAAGCTTGCATTATGAATTGTAATTATGTTTCATAGGCTGGTGAGACAAGTTTATATAAGCTGGTGGGATTATGTGTTATTAGGTCGTAGAGCCTAAGTGTTAAGGCCAGGAGCCTTCTTTTGTATATGTAATCATGTAGAAAATTAACAAAAAAATATAAACACTGCTACGTGCAGAATGACCACGACGAATGAGTGATGGGGGACTAAGCTTCCACATAATGGGTAAGGGATTGGGGGTTGGAAGGTTGGAAAGAGAGGCTAAGTGTTGAGCCTAGGGGCTAAGCCTAGAGGCTTAAGTCCTTGGGAATAATATTTTAATATTATTCCAAAAGCCATGTGAAATCTATGTTTTTTCCGAAGTTCTTGGCGAGGAACGCATGCTGATGGAATGCATGCAGCTTCATGGGAAACATGTGTCGACCCAGGTACATGCAATTTAACCCAGGAAATGAGCCGGGTTGGGGGTTCCCTTTAAATGCCGTTAATTGTTGCATGGGAGTTGGGTGGGAATTCCTCCATCCATCACCTGAGTCGGGTAGTCCATTCTCCATCCTCTGTCTGAACTCGCAAGTGTCCATGATCGACCTCTGTTTCAATGTTTGTTCTAGGGAATCCTTATGAGATCCATTAAGTCTCTGCGTGGGATCTTTATACACCCTCATGCATCCCCAAAACCTGAGCCATGAGTCTGTCCTATATTGTTGGTTGGGGAAAATCGAATGTCCCATAATTGTTGATCCTTGTTATGCTATAGCATCTGTCTGTCACCATTTTTGGGAAGCTCGTGTCTGTGTTTCCAGCAGACTGTTGTGGTCACGTAGTGCTTGACTGCGTGTGTCTTGCGGACCATTGTATGTTCATGTGGAGCCTCATGGTTATCCTCACCATGTGGGAATTGATTCAGAAGGGGTTGAAGAACCGAGTTTTAAGGCCCTTAGTTGAAGAGGCAGCCTATCAAGCCTGTGAGAAGCTATTTCCAGGTGAAGGAGTCTGCTAGGAAGTGGTATTCTTCCAGAGAGAGTCCAACACCAGCAACAAAACTCTAAGACTTCCAGAGGGGGAGGTGAAGCACTAATGGACTATGCTTGTGAAGGTGTATACTCTCAGGTGAAACAAGCATGTGGGGAATGAGAGTCCGTGAGTAGTGGGCGTAAGAAGGCATCATGGGAAGAATCCTTCCAGTTATTCTGTGTAGTTTTCCTTTAACCTCAGACTAGAATAGGATTCCTTGCCTTGGGTGGATCTTAGTCCTAGCTTGGGGGTGACCCACTGCTGAGAGTGATGAGCACTGTGGTCTAAGGTTGGGAGGTTCATCGAAGGCTTGAACGTAGTTGGTGGAATTACCATGGTTTCAAAGATAAGTATCAACTTATGCTTAATATTATGTTTTGCATGCCTGTGATGCTTATATGTATCATGTATTCTGTTGTGCATATGGATTATTATTAATGCCAAGGATTATTTATGTTAGCATTAATTTTGTGCTTACTCTGAGTTAAATGTGTTTAATTTGATTTAAATGCATGATATTAATTAATTATGAGAATGATGTTGTTCCACATAGTAGTGTTTGCCCGACCAGTGGGATGACGGCTAAGGGACGTTTCAACATGGTATCAGAGCCTAGTTTCAACACTGAGCCTGGATGGGCCGGATAAGTGGTGTTTGGGCCAAGGTTTTGAAAAGAAATTGTGTCTGGAGGACTAATTTCAGACCTCAGAATGTTTCTGAGTGTCAATGGACTACTTGACCATGTTACAAATCTCAGGAGGTGTAGCAGTATTATAAAACTGTAGCTAGTGTGGTATATGGCCACAGGGAGAGAGAGAAATCCACACCAAAAGTGTTGGAGCAAGTAGATGAAGGTTCAGAAGGAGGGTACCAATTCATTGGCCAGAAGTCCTTGAGAAACAGAGTTGGACGGTCATAATTATTTGTGGAGAACTCACGAAGTTGTGAGGGCCGTAATATGGCTAGAAGTTGCAAGGTGGTTAGTGGATGGAGAAACTCGCCACCCTAGGATCCAGAATAAATGTGGGTAATTGATCATGGTTGGTTGAACCATTGGATCATTTCATGAATTCAAGGATCATGAACTTGGAGCGCAGGCCAAATTCTTGGTCACTCCAAGTCTCGAATCGCGAAAGAGATTAACAAGGGTAGAATCGGACGATGGAGCACTTCCAAGAAGAAGTTTCGAAATCCCATGAGTCGTCAGATCCAACCACCTAGTGAGGAAGTTAGGGCTGAAGAGATTTGATATGTGTAAGCATAGGAGAGATCTGGACCATTAGATCCAAATCATCGAGGATCGTTAGATCTCATACAGGAACTCATGTATCAAAATTAAGGGATTGAAGTGACAAGAGATTTCGAGTCGCTGCATCATGAACTCCCGGTTACCGAAAACCCAAAACCTGAAATCCCGAAATGATCTACATCGTATATCATAGGAGAGGAACTTGACCGTTGGATCAAGTAGATGAATAGACCGTAATTTCATAATTTTGGCAAATGAAAGTTCGAGATGTGTAGATGCACAAACTCCTGATGCCCAAAACTCTAAAATGAACAGTGAAAGTAGTGGGGGCCCCTAATATCGTTGGGAGTGAGGTGGACCTTCTTAAGGACACCATGTGTCATTACCTTCGTGGGCGAAAACTATGCTATGGGCCCAGAGGGTAAAGAAATCAAATTTTCAAAAGTCGAGAGTTGGAGAGGGAAGCGAGTGTGAGAACCTCCGGGACGAAAATCCCGAAGCCTGAAACCCCAAAGCCCCAAAATCCTGAAACCTAAAGTTTTGTTTGGAGAGCCTTGTAGAAACTATCAGTTTAGCGTTTGATCATAGCTCATGGATGCATAGGTTGGGGACTATGAAAATGGGGGCTATCGTCAGAAATTGTAGAGCCAAACAGAGCTCAGAAAATTCATGAAATCCAAACGTTTTCTTATTCGCATTGGTTTATGAATGTTGTAGTTTTATTAAGGGTTTAAGGCCTGACAACCTTCGATTGAATGCATGTTGTGTGTGCAGAGTTCAATGAGTGTGTATCAACCGTGAATTGACACCGAGTATAGAAATGGAAGAGGTGTTGATTACCTCCAATTCAAAGAACAAAAGAGAAGGAAGGGATGTCAACTTGGGAGTCGAAGGATCAAACTCTAATGGGAAAGGAAAAGAGATGGATAAGGAAGGACATATGATGAAAATCATTGAAAGATTGCAGAGAGATTCCCAAGCTCACTGAGCCAATAGCCAAAAACTCATGAGGGTTAGGGATCAGTAGGGTTAATTCAACCTAAAGATGTTGAAGAACCTAGAAAGAATAGAAAGGAAATTGGAAAAGGAGAGTGACACAAGCAAAATAGGGAGTCGGAGGACCCCTGAGAGAAAAAGAAGATCGAGGAGTAGTAGCAGACATTGTCTTCACTCCCCAAAGCATTCCGATAAGGATGTACACAATAGTTCAAGCCCATCCCCTACCAGAAAACACCAAAGATCTGGAGTGAATGAATTGAAAAGGGAGATGAATAAGATTAAGCCTCCTATGTTTGATGGAGAACATAAGAAGGAGGAAGATGTCGAAACATGGTTTCTTTCCATGAGGAAATATTTCCAACTACAGAATTATTCCTCTCATGTAGAAGGAAGAATTGCGATGTATCAACTAAAAGGAAAAGCATCCATGTGGTGGGACCAACTTGTGCAGGTGCAGCACGTTAGAGAGAAAGATATCACATGGAAGGAATTCAAGAGGTATTTCGAGAGGAAATACCTGACTAAAAGATACTATGACAAAAATATGAAAGAGTTTTTCGAACTCAAGCTGGGTAGCATGACCATTGATGAATACAAACAGAGGTTTTTGGAATTACTAAAGTATGTTCCATTCATCAAAGATGAGGCTGTCAAGATTCAGAGGTATTTGCGTGGACTTCCGCCTCCCATTGGTGACAAGATTCAGTATGATGATCCTAAGACAATGGAAGAAATAATAAGAAGAGAGAAATGCTTATATGATCAACAAAGAGAAAATCCTACCTTTCGAAAGGGTTGGGTTGACCAGAAGAAGTTTAGGAAAGAACAAAGGCAGAAGGGAAACAAACCCCCCTTTTTCAAAAATAGTCCTCAAGGACATCCATCGTTTAGAGAGCCGAGAATAGTTGAAGTGGGAGAACAAAGGTTGAGATAGATGCCCATTAAGTGTTGGGGCTATAAAGAGAACCACAAGTAGGAGATTGTCCCCATAAAAATGGAAAAGCAAGAGTTGTCCATAATGTTCAACAAGCTGAAACAATGGAGGAAATGGGCAGTAGAATGCCAAGAATCTATGCGGCCCTAGACAACAAGCAAGCTGAATTTCAGGCGCACATGATTGAAGTGGAAGGTATGATTAACAATCGGCCATTTATTATTTTAATTGATTCAAGGGCTAGCCATAATTATATAGACTCTAGAGTGGTGGAAAGTTTGCATTTGTCAAGAAGCGAACATGAAAAGTCTTGGTTAGTGTAGTTGGCTACAAGAACCAAGAGGAAAGTCAATGAGTTGGTTAAGTCCTGTCCGGTGGACATGAAGGGATTGAGCACGAAGGTTGAATTGAATATTCTGCCCTTAGGCTCTTATGACTGTTTAATTGGGATGGACTGGTTGGACCAACACCATGCCCTCCTGGACTGTCATAACAAGGAATTTACATGCCTGGATGAGGAGGGTAATCAAAAAGAAGTCCAAGGAATTCCTGGAGTTGTGGTTGTTAGAGAAATCTCAGTAATGAAGTTGAAAATGTGCTACATGAAAGGTTGTCAATTTTTTGCAGCCCGTTGTTGGTCACTATAATTGCTTAATTAATTTCAAACAACCAAGTGAAACATAAATTATCAACCCAGGG